>VDFB02389999.1:0-10380 GCA_007258455.2 Sequoia sempervirens
AATCCCTAAAGTTTATCGCATTAAATTAAATAAATTAAAACCTTATTTGATTTAATCTAACATTTATCTCCTTTAATTAAATAAATCAAAAATCTTTATTTAATTAATATCTAAGTCACATTCTTCTCATCTTTGATTTAAATGAACCCATAAATCTAAGTCAAAATTGTCACATCATCTAATCCCTCATTAAATTAACTAACCCTTGATTAATTTATTCCTAACCCATGTCCCATCCCCTAACTTTTTCCACTTTTACATGAAATTTTCTTTTTTTTAGACTTCAGGAATCAGGTAGCACGACCCCCAATAAAAGCCCGGTAGTGTGCCGAGTAAAATTTTTAGCATTGATGATGGTGAACGCGACAGCCCTCCGACCTGTGGGGTGGGAGACTGGCAATAACTCCTACAATAGGAAAATTTAGCCAACCAGAACTGGGCCCCCACCCCCACATGAAAATAGATTTAATTCATTTATTAAATCTCTATTTTCTCTCAACATGGCATAATGGAGGAATATTCCCTCAAAATTTGAATTCAAATCCAAGTGGACTTTGTTCTTCCAACAAGATAATCATTTCATCTTTGCATTGAGCCCAGTGGCATTTAAGACATTCCTTTTCCCTCTTACATGTCATTTCACTAATTTCAAATTCAACCTAAATGCATTTATGGGCACATTCATCAAAATGTGCACATCCTCTATCCATCCATCTCTTGGAAAGTGACACCTTGCCATTGGTTGAAAGTTAGTCCCACATTGCTTCATTTTGGGCATTTCTCCAACTTGTCAATCTATAAATAAGAGGCTTCATTCCTCATTTTAGCATCCACAATTTGAGCAAACTTACTATACTCAAATCCATACTCAAGCATAGCAATTCTCATCCATTTCATCAAAGCCTTAGCTAGGTTATGCAGATTTTTATCTTGAAGCACACTTCAATCTTCAACAAAGTGGATCACATCTTCATCAAATCATCAAAGCTTGCATAGGATTTGGGAAAGGGCCAATTTCCGCATCAAATTGGCACCAACTCCCCATAAGATCCAGAGTTTGCATATTCTTAATAGGATTTAGCTTGTTTTTATCTTCTTTCATTGTGTTCTTGTTTTATTCCTATTTTGAGCATAGTTAAATGGATTTTATGGGGAACTTTGATCTTAACTTGCATTTGAATCTTCTAATGTGTTTTATTGTTGTCTCTTGTAGGTATTAGGATCTTGATTCACACAGACACCTCTCTCTCTCTTTCTCTCCCATTTTGTAGGATCATGACATGAGTCTCACTAAAGATCTCCCAGCAGTTCTACTCTCCTTCTAAATTATGCATCCAATTTTGGTAACTAAGTCATCCACAAGTGAACTAAGGATCAGCCAGCACAGTCACTTCATGTAGTTCCAGTTGTTCCTTAATTGGTGGATCTCAATTTTTGATTGAGAGGAATTAATGCAAATCTTGTCTATATGTAATTTTGGGATCCATTTTGTAAATGTCGGATGATTGAAGAAGGATTGGCCACTTGAGAGAGATAGCAGATAGTGTTGTCATAATTTTTTAAGATTTTACAACTTTCATGCAAGGACACTTAGATACTTTTATAGTTTTTATATAGTTTCATGTTATTTTAAAGTTTTAGTCTTAATGGTGATGTCAATGAACAATATTCATTTGTATGCCAGTCAATGTTGTGCATAATTGTTTCTTATTTGATGCAAATCCATAGAAGAATCCAGATCTAAGACTACTTCATTGAGTTATTTGTGAATGGAATTTATTTATATCTATTGATCTGTTAATTTTAGCAATGAGTTGGTGATGTGTTTTGATTTTGAAATGGAGCTTTGATGAATGGTTATGGTTATTGAATTTTCACTATGAATGTATGCAATAATATAGGTCATGCTATATATTGCATCATGTTATAGTTTTGGTTAGTTGAGGAAACACTCATTGTTAAGATACATGTCTAGATGTAAAGAGATTTATATTCATATTTTGTTTTCCTAAATCCTTTTTCTATCTTTTTCTATTTATTTATACCCCCCCCAAACATAGATTAATTGGTATGATGCAATTTATGTTATTTTCACCAACAGGCCCCTTGAATATTACAATTGCATTGGCCACTGAATCACACCAGCACAGTTGAGAACCAACTACGAACACATTGGAAGATAGATTGCTTTAGGTTATCTTTATTTTTCAAGAGAAATGGAGTAGAAATATTTTGTTTAATGTTGTTGTGTTAAATTTACCATCAACATTTCCTCCTGATAGCTTTAATTGTAAGTTTTGTTGGGTTTTCGAGGAGACTCCAAAAACTTTTTCTTTGATATTCCATTGTCACTTTGATATACTTATGAGCCCATCGTATTTCTTTTCCTTTGATATTATCTAATTTGGGGTCGTGATTGTTATTATTTTAATGCACATCGTCCCATCAAAGGGACTCCAAACTATTTCCTCCCAACATTTTATTGTGTCCTCAATGATGTCTTGTTCAGATTGTCAAAGGGACATTGAGACAAGTCCTACCAATGTTGCATAGTCTCTTCAATAAATTTTATAATAAGACTTGGGCTTAATTATGAAAAACACATGGGATGTTTATGATGGCGATCCTATGTGCTAATGGATCAAGACACAAATTATTTTTAAGTTCTTCTTAAGGCTAAATTTGTGCAAGCGTTAATAGTTGGTTTATGCATGTAAAGGATCTAGGAATGTTTTTCTTAAGTATACATCATAATTTTTGGATCAGTATGAATTTTCAATGCCAGTTAGACCTATAGAATTTATTTGCAAAGTGAACCTGCTTGTGGAATTTGAAATTTTGCAAGGTTAAGGTTTCACATATTGGATTCACAAAGTTTGTTAGGGTGGTATAGTCATGCAAATTTTGGAGCTTCTAATAGAAGCTCTATCACCTAGTTGCCCAATCATTGCCCAATGGCCACCGCCACTAGTGGTGTCACCTGAGAACCACTAGGGAGCCACTAGGGCTCCCTCTATAAGCCAAATTGGGCCCTTTCTCAAATTTACACTATTTTTTGAAAATGAGATATCTTTGGAAAGCTAGGGATGAGAATTTTCATCTATGAAGGTATTGAGAATATTTTTTCTATTTTGTACCAAATATTTTAGGTTGAAGTTGTATGTGCTAATTTCTTCAACAAGCTATAACTTTCACTCTAGTGCTCTATTTTTTAGAAAATAATAGGCATTGGAAAGGGATTGAAAAGAACTACACTACTATAAGGATATTTTTTCCATATTTTCTATTAAGTTCATTTTGTATCAAAATTTGTAATTTTGTCTATTTTGAGCCTATTTGGCATTGTATCTTGGTAAAGGCTTTGAAATTGCACTAAATTATAGAGTGCCAGCCTTATAATATTTAGGGGAGTGAGATTTGATACTATTGAAAAGGTTTGGGGTATTCATGGATTTCTTGTGTTCACTTTATTTCAATATTTCTTTTTATTTTTCTTCATCATGAGTTCAACAACAATTCCTAATCTAACTACATACAACTATTTTAAGTGGAAATCACAAATGAATACTCACTTAAGAGGCCTTGGCTTGCACAGAATAACAATGGGACTAGAAACTGAAATAACTAAAGATGAAGAAAAGCACGAGTGGTTTAAAAAATGTGAAAAAGCATATGGAACATTGTGTTTTTCCGTATCTCCTAATTTTCTCTTTCATATTGAATCTTTGAATACTCCAAATGAAATATGGAAAAATATGGAATCTCCTTTTGGCACTCAAGATTCAATGAGAGGTCATATATTAGAGGATGAACTAATCAATTTAAATCCAAGAAACTTCAACACAATTTAGGATTTCTTCACCAAACTAAAATCACTATGGCTACAACTATGACAATGTGGAATTTACTAAGATAGATGAACAACTAATTCTAAGTATTCAATCAAAGCTAATTTCTGAATATTTAGTATTTTCTTCTAACCTCTATGCTACTAATTATGCACTTGTGTCCCAATTCAAAATGTCATCTTTGGATGATTTTTCTACTTCTCTGAAACGAGAGAAAGATAAGATAATTCAAATAGGAACTCTTAATTCTTCTAAGTCAATTCCTTGGCAACCAACCTTGGCATAAATGAATAGTGAAGACAAAGTATTAATAAGGATAAGAAACAAAAGAATAGAAAAGATAAGAAGAATAATAAACTAGCTACTCCAAAAGAAACAAATGATCCCTCATCTTCAAAAGGTGGCAAGCCTAAGAAATAAAGGGTCAAATCTTCCTATTATAAGAAACCCACTCATGATGAGCACAATTTTTTGAGGAAACAAGTACATCACTTGATGCAAATTCTTGAGAAGAATAATCTCAGTGTTCTTGATTCCATCAAACAGAGTTCAAAAGAGGGTTCTCACAAGGCCAAAGACACAACAAGGGGAAAGGAAATGGAAAAACCCTTGTAGTAGTTGCTTCTCCACCATCCACATGGGTTCTTGATTTAGGTTCTTCACACCATATGGCTTCAATTGAGGATGAACTTGAATCTTTAGAGTCATATTTTATTCCTTCCATTTTGATGGGTGATGACACTCCTGTTGAGCTATGTGGGAGAGGGTTTATTAATATGGGAGATGGAATATTTTAATATTTTTTTGTGTTCCCTCATTATCGACTAATCTCTTATTGATATAAAAAATAACTTAGACAAGTACAAGAAAGTGAGTTGAGTTTATTTATGATTCAGTGGTGATTCATGAGTTTCCAATGATTCTATAGTTGCATTTAGGAGAGAAAATCACTAGTCCTAGCTTTATTTTTTCTCTCACTTTGTTCCTAATTCACCTTTGACTATTCTACTCACTTATTCAGATGATGTGAGTAATTTGTGGCATCAACAATTCAACTACTTCAACAATCGCTACCTGCAATAGCTCATCCAAAAGGACATGGTTATAGGATTTCCTATAGTTTTCTTATCTAAAGGTATTTGTCATGGTTGCATTCTTGGCAAGCATCGAAAAGATAATTTTGACAAAGGAAAATCTTGGAGAGCCTCACATCTTTTGGAGTTGGTACATAGTGATTTTGTAGGTCCATTTCCACATCCATCTTTTAGTAGAGCCTGATATGTTTTGACATTCATTAATGATTTTTATAGGTACACCATTGTGTACTTTCTCAAATAGAAGTTTGAAGTTTTTGATTCATTCTTGGAGCAAGTCTTTTGCAAAGAAACAAATTAAAAAATCTATCAAAGTTTCATGTATAGACAATGGTAGGGGAATATGTCAACCACAATTTTTTGTAGTATTGTGCTTTAGAGGGTATTGATTTACAACATGCAGTCCTCTACAGTCCTAAAAAAAATGGATTTACAAAACTAAAGAATTGGTCCTTGAAAGAGATTGCTAATTTTATATGATTCCTCCAGACTTTGGTGCCAGAGCGGGTGTAGAAATCATTATCATGTGTTTACCTTATCTAGAGCAGTGTTCACCACAAACCTATATGAGGTAGCTGTTTTTCAATCTTGGACAAGTCAAAACTTTGATTAACACTTTTCAACTATTTCTCTCTAGTACATGGGGCCATATTCCAGTAGAAAAATGCAAGGCTATAGCCTTGTAGAGAAAGCCTTGCATATTTTTCAGTTACCCAGATGATTTCAAAGGCTACAGACTTCTTCATCCTACCACACAATTTTTTCATTGAGAGGAATGTTCACTTTGAGGAGAGTCTTTCCATTCCTTCTCTCGACACTTCTCCTCCCACCATCATTTTGGAGTCCTTTTATCATGATGATAGTTCTTCAAGGGATCATAATCCTTTAGATCATGTTAATTTCTCACCTGGTTTGTTGACAAAGACACAAGTATTCAATTGATTAAAGGAATGGTTAAAGGCACATTGAAAGACTAGAGGGTATGTACAAGATCATCATGGAAAAATAGGCCTTTAAGTGGCAAAAAAAGAATTAAAAAAAAATGCGAGTTAGGAAACTTGACATAAAATTTGAACAGTTATCTATATTATTTCAAATATGTAAGAATAGAATATATATAGAAAATTGAATGTAGTTTCAAAAATGGGTTTTCTTTAAACAAAAATTTTACTATGTGGTGAAAATTTGAAATTATCACTGGTACTACTTAGAATTTAGGGAAAAATAAGTGGAATTATTAAAATATACCTAACCACAATAAAGTATAATATTTTAGATATAAGTAGAGGGACTCTGTATAATGAGATGCATATTTTTTTTTTTTTTTGGCAATTTTTCTCCAAGTAAAATAAGGTAATTATGAATTTTTTATTGCTTTTAAAGAATATAAAGCTTCATATGTTTGACTACCTTAACTAGTCAAAACATCATGAAATTCAAATTTTCTTTTTTAATCCTATAGTAATAAGCATAGAATGTGATGCATGTTTTTTATTCAAAAAATGAGATATTGTTTGAAAGCTATAGATGTTTTTCAATCAGCTTATCAATTAGGACTTTAGTCATAATTTGAATAGAAAATGAATAATAATTACTTATTAAATTCAAAGTGAAGCATAATTTATATTGGTGGAAAGCTAAGAATCTCCTTTAAAAACCCTTTTTTTTCATCAATTTTGGGTTAAAAAAATGTCGTCAGCGACATACCCATCATATTGCCACTTTTCGGCCCATCATGATCCTGCACACCCACTACAACCAGAAAATGGAACAAAAGTCAAGAGAGAATAAGTGTGACATTGACATTGTCCGTTCAAATGTAGACAATTCAGTTAACTTCCCAAGAGGTAACCCGCTTTGGGAGAATGTTGGAGACAGTGAGGCTGAGAGAAGAATACTTATTATATTTTTTTTGGCTAGGCTAACTATGTACAAATGAGCAATGTAAATCCACGTTGAACCCTATAACTATGAGCAAAAAGTTTGAACAATATTTCTTGAAAGTAGAGTATATACACTACATAATGTAGTGAGGGTACTTATGCATATATGTAACTATTTTTTCATGATTATTATTAAAAAAAAAAAATTAATTTCAATAAAATAGTTATCAATCATAACACCCTTCTTTTTATAAGTTCTTAAAGAAATATTTATTTGATCCTATACATGAAAGATTGTAAATTTGTATTATAAAAAAATTATTTGATTAAGTAAAAAATTTAAAATGAAAATTAAATTTTTTATATTTTCTGAAAAAAGTAACAGTTATACAGTTGACTACATTGAAAGTTCATATGTTAAATTCAACTTTTAAAAAGTGAGTAATAATGAGAAGAACTTGTTATTTATTTATAACTTAAAGAAGGATTTATTTAATAAATTATTATTCAAAATAGAATATGTAAAACAAAACATAAAATATTTATTTTTATAATGTAAGACATGTTTTTACTTTTTCCATTCTTATTTTCTTGGATAGGTGGTAATGTAATCAATCCTAGTCTGACAAGTTGATCTATGGTCCATTTAGTCTCAATTATAGTATGTAAAAATGATAGCTTCTTAAGTTTATATGGATTGAATTTCTAACTTGATTGAGAAACTATTTGATGTGAAGGTGGAGGATCTTGATATCCTAATCCCTTAGTTTTTTCACATGTTATTTGTTCCAAGAGAGAATGGACTTTACGTTCATTGTGAATGTCACATCCATGCATTTTTAAAATTCTAAAGCCTTGGCCATAAGTTTGTTCCAAACCAATAGGTGTATTGGTAACTTTGTTCATATAGGATACAAGAGTCTTAGATGATATAGATTCCTTGTGTTTACTATCAATGTGTGCTTCCATGCTCTTTGGTTGAGTTACTCCTTGTGGTTCAATTTTAGGATGTAAAATATTGAACATGTCAAGTGGTGGAATTATGGGAGGTGTTGGTTGTTGACATAGGTTGTTAGGCCATTTTATTAAGGGGTAAAAGGTAACATTTTGGTCAAGATTATGTAAGGAGATTTGTATGAATCTATGCATGCTACCTTCATCTTCACCCAAGATATCTATTTCATGAGGACATTCATGGGATGTGAAGGATCATGAATGGTTTCAATTGCATTAGGATCATCACCAAACACATAACTTGAGACATCAACCAAAGATTTCAAGGACATCCAGACTTTACCAAAAAAAATGTCCATGATGAAATTTTACCAATTCTATGAAAAATACAAATATGCAATGCTATTTGAGTAACTTCAAATGCAACTTTTAGATCTGAAATATGATAATTGACTAATTTAAGATGCTAAGACCTGAAAATTATTTCTTTTTTCATGTATATTTTGATTCTAAATAATGAAATTTATTTTTCCAAATTAACAAGATGTAAAAATACTTTAGAATATGCAATTTTTGAAACATAAACAAAGATTGACAAGTACATGGAATCTGAGAAAATAGAAACAAAAATGTGTGCAAAATTTTGTAGAAGCACATGTACAAGGATAGGGTCACCCAAGGAAAAATGAGTCTTTGTGCAAGGGTCTAAAAAATTAAAATATGAGTTTCTAAGTAACTATTTATTATTACTATTTCAAGTTGCAAAGTGGTTCTACAATGAATTTTTTCTAGAATTTTCTAAAGAAATGCAAGTGCAACTATATGACAACGTGTAAACAAAAGTAACAATTTTGAGTACAGTTTTGGATGAAATTTTAATCTAAATGAATGAAACACACACTAATGTAGACTATAATACAAAAAATATGTAATATTTTTGGTTTTTTATGAGTTTTTTTTATGATGCAAACATGCAAGATCTAACCCTAAATGAAGAATGCAAAAAAAAATGATGCAAAATCTAGATCTAGGGTTTGAAAGACTTCCAAATTAGAAAGAAATGATGTAAGAATGTTGGGTTCACCAAAATGAAATGGATGGAAAAGAGGGGGTAAAGCCCTAATTTCCATTAGTGCATGTAAAGGAGATTTATGGTCTAAAATCCCTCTTCCCCAATCATTTCATTAAGAATGCAAACCAACAAGGCCAAAAATTGACTTTCAACCTCAAAGGTGAGTCAATCAGACCTAGGTTGGTAATTATTTAATGACAAAAAAATATTACGAATGATTTAAACTAATACAAATAAATGAACTATATGGCCTAAGATGTAAATTGGAGATTCTTGAATATACATAAACTAAAACAACAATTTGTAGGAAAATTTGAGAAGGGTATGATAACATGTACCTATAACCAAAAGCTAATTTTGCGTAGTGCATAATGACTAGTCACCCATGGGTGAATGGGTCCTTGATAGGTATTTTGAACACATTTTTTTACATTCCTTTGATGTTGGATTTGAAATGTTGATTTCTTGTTGTAAACTTGTTGGAATATCAAAAATGAATTTTGCAACATAGTTTTTGTGTCTTGGAAAGAATGATGACAACACATGAAACAATGTAAAATTTCTCTTCAAGATCTCTTCAATCCTTCTTCAACCTATAATTTGCACATACACAAAGATGGAAAATTGATTTTTTTTGTTTGTATGGGGGTTCACCTTGGTCAAACCCTAGTTTGGTAATTAAACCTTGACAAAAAGATAATAAAAGGAAGGAAATGATGAATGAACACTTTTTTGCAACTCATCACCCTTCAATGGCTTCCTTGAAGGATTGAATTCATACAAATCTCTTCAAAGGAATTGGATCTTGCTTGCTTGATTTTCTTGAATGCTTGAATGCATGAAGACCTTCACCACTTGTTAGCCTTAACAAGACAACATGAACACACATAGACTTGGACATGATATTAGGATCTTGATTGTTGTTACAAATGATTGATAATGTTCCTCTTCTCTTGAAAATAATATGTTCTCTTGAATTTCTCTCATAAAGTCACTTCTTGCTAGCTAGATTTCAAATGATAATAAGACCAGGTATTTATAGGTGTTTATCTAGTTTCCCAAAAAATAGATTCTAAAGGCTGACACTTACAATTTGAATTTGGATCATTAAAAGGATTCCAAAAAAATATTTTAAAATGGGTCTTGGCCTAAATTTCTAGAACACTCATATTCCATGGTAATTAAAATATTAAATTCATTTATTTAATGTTGATTCCCCTTTCAGAAAATGGTAAAATTAAGTCTTTGGAATGCATAATTTGGAAAAATAGAAGCTTACTTAAGTCCAATAAATTAAGTGACCCAAACATAGTGTGAAATTGTAAAGTTATACAATTTCCTACACTACAACTACATACCCTATAACTTATTTTACAATGTTTTCCAAGCACATTAGTTTTTTCCTTTAGCAAGTATTTTTACCCATTATTTATCCATTTTTTACACCCTTTTTAGCTTTGTGTTCCTTTATGTATCCCTTCATGCTCATTTTTTATCCCTTTTACCATGTATTCTTACTATTTATGTAA
>VDFB02389999.1:10480-127682 GCA_007258455.2 Sequoia sempervirens
CCTATATGAACAAAGTTACCAATACACCTATTGGTTTGGAACAAACTTATGGCCAAGGCTTTAGAATTTTAAAAATGCATGGATGTGACATTCACAATGAACGTAAAGTCCATTCTCTCTTGGAACAAATAACATGTGAAAAAACTAAGGGATTAGGATATCAAGATCCTCCACCTTCACATCAAATAGTTTCTCAATCAAGTTAGAAATTCAATCCATATAAACTTAAGAAGCTATCATTTTTACATACTATAATTGAGACTAAATGGACCATAGATCAACTTGTCAGACTAGGATTGATTACATTACCACCTATCCAAGAAAATAAGAATGGAAAAAGTAAAAACATGTCTTACATTATAAAAATAAATATTTTATGTTTTGTTTTACATATTCTATTTTGAATAATAATTTATTAAATAAATCCTTCTTTAAGTTATAAATAAATAACAAGTTCTTCTCATTATTACTCACTTTTTAAAAGTTGAATTTAACATATGAACTTTCAATGTAGTCAACTGTATAACTGTTACTTTTTTCAGAAAATATAAAAAATTTAATTTTCATTTTAAATTTTTTACTTAATCAAATAATTTTTTTATAATACAAATTTACAATCTTTCATGTATAGGATCAAATAAATATTTCTTTAAGAACTTATAAAAAGAAGGGTGTTATGATTGATAACTATTTTATTGAAATTAATTTTTTTTTTTTAATAATAATCATGAAAAAATAGTTACATATATGCATAAGTACCCTCACTACATTATGTAGTGTATATACTCTACTTTCAAGAAATATTGTTCAAACTTTTTGCTCATAGTTATAGGGTTCAACGTGGATTTACATTGCTCATTTGTACATAGTTAGCCTAGCCAAAAAAAATATAATAAGTATTCTTCTCTCAGCCTCACTGTCTCCAACATTCTCCCAAAGCGGGTTACCTCTTGGGAAGTTAACTGAATTGTCTACATTTGAACGGACAATGTCAATGTCACACTTATTCTCTCTTGACTTTTGTTCCATTTTCTGGTTGTAGTGGGTGTGCAGGATCATGATGGGCCGAAAAGTGGCAATATGATGGGTATGCTTGGCCTGTGACATTTGCCTTTTAACTAAAATTGATGAAAAAAAAAGGGTTTTAAAGGAAGTTGTAGCTTTCCACCAATATAAATTTATGCTTCACTTTGAATTTAATAAGTAATTATTATTCATTTTCTATTCAAATTATGACTAAAGACCCTAATTGATAAGCTGATTGAAAACATCTATAGCTTTCAAACTGACATCTCACATTTTTTGAATAAAAACATGCATCACATTCTATGCTTTGCATACTATAGGATTAAAAAAAGAAAATTTGAATTTCATGATATTTTGACCAAGTTAAGGTGGTCAAACATACAAGTTTTTATATTTTTTAAAAGTTGTAATAAAAAATTCATAATTAATTATTTACTTAGAGAAAAATTACAAAAAAATATGCATCACATCGGTACATGAGTCCTCTACTTATATCTAAAATATTATAATTTTATTGTGGTTAGGGTTGTTAGATAGACACCCACTTCTTATTTTTTCCCTAAAATTTAAGTAGCACTACATAATTTCAAATTTTCACCACATAGAAATTTTTTTGTTTAAAAAAAACCTAGTATTTTAGAAACTACATTCAATTTTCTATAGATTCTATTCTTACATATTTTTGAAATAATATAGATAACTTACTCAAATTTTTACGTCAAGTTTCCTAACTCTGATTTTTCTGAATTTTTTGCCACTTAAGGGCCTATTTTTTCCATGATGATCCTGTACATACCCTAGTCTTTCAATAGTTTAACCATGCCTTTAATCAATTGAATACTTGTGTCTTTGTCAACAAACCAAGTGAGAAATTAACATGATCTAAAGGATTATGATCCCTTGAAGAACTATCATCATGATAAAAGGACTCCAAAATGATGGTGGTAGGAGAAGTGTCAAGAGAAGGAATGGAAGGACTCTCCTCAAAGTGAACATTCCTCTCAATGAAAAAATTGTGTGGTAAGATGAAGAAGTTTGTAGCCTTTGACATCATCTGGGTAACTAACAAATATGCAAGGCTTTCTCTACAAGTCTATAGCCTTGCATTTTTCTACTAGAATATGGCCCCATGTACTAGAGAGAAATAGTTGAAAGTGCTTAATCAAAAGTTTCTTACTAGTCCAAGATTGAAAATGAGTTACCTCCTTCATAGGTTTGTGGGGAACACGGTTCTAGATATAAAACACATAGTTAATGACTTCTACCCAAAAATGTGGTGCCAAAGTCTTGGAGTGAATCATAAAATTAGCAATCTCTTTCAAGGACCAATTCTTTAGTTCTGCAAATCCATTTTTTTTAGGACTGTAGAGGACTGTATGTTGTAAATCAATACTCTCTAAAGCATAATACTACAAAAAATTGTGGTTGACATATTCCCCTACCATTATCTGTACATGAAACTTTGATAGATTTTTTAATTTGTTTCTTTGCAAAAGACTTGCTCCAAGAATGAATCAAAAACTTCAAACTTCTATTTGAGAAAGTACACAATGGTGTACCTATAAAAATCATCAATGAATTATGTCAAAACATATCAAGCTCTACTAAAAGATGGATGTGGAAATGGACCTACCAAATCACTATGTACCAACTCCAAAAGATGTGAGGCTCTCCAAGATTTTCCTTTTTTAAAATTATCTTTTCGATGCTTGCCAAGAATGCAACCATGACAAATACCTTTAGATAAGAAAACTGTAGGAAATCCTATAACCATGTCCTATTGGATGAGCTATTGCAGGTAGTGATTGTTGAAGTAGTTGAATTGTTGATGCCAAAAATTACTCGCATCATCTGAATAAGTGAGTAGAATAGTCAAAGGTGAATTAGGAACAAAGTGAGAGAAAAAATAAAGCTAGGACTAGTGATTTTCTCTCCTAAATGCAACTATAGAATCATTGGAAACTCATGAATCACCACTGAATCATGAATAAACTCAACTCACTTTCTTGTACTTGTGTGAGTTATTTTTTATATCGATAAAAGATTAGTTGATAATGAGGGAACACAAAAAAATATTAAAATATGCCATCTCCCATATCAATAAACCCTCTCCCACATAGCTCAATAGGAGTGGCATCGCCCATCAGAATGGAAGGAATAAAATATGGCTCTAAAGATTCAAGTTCATCCTCAATTGAAGCCATATGGTGTGAAGAACCTAAATCAAGAACCCATGTGGATGGTGGAGAAGCAACTACTACAAGGGTTTTTCCCTTTCCTTTCCCCTTGTTGTGTCTTTGGCCTTGTGAGAACCCTCTTTTGAACTCTATTTGATGGAATCAAGAACACTGAGATTATTCTTCTCAAGTATGTGCATCAAGTGATGTACTTAACATTCCCTCAAAAAATTGTGCTCATCATGAGTGGGTTTCTTATAATAGGAAGATTTCACCCTCTATTTCTTAGGCTTGCCAGCTTTTGAAGATGAGGGATCATTTGTTTCTTTTGGAGTAGCTGGTTTATTATTCTTCTTATCTTTTCTATTCTTTTGTTTCTTATCCTTATTAATACTTTGTCTTCACTATTCATTTGTGCCAAGGTTGGTAGCCAAGGAATTGACTTAGAAGAATTAAGAGTTCCTATCTGAATTATCTTATCTTTCTCTCATTTCAGAGAAGTAGAAAAATCATCCAAAGATGACATTTTGAATTGGGACACAAGTGCATAATTAGTAGCATAGAGGTTAGAAGAAAATACTAAATATTCAGAACTTAGCTTTGATTGAATACTTAGAATCAGTTGTTCATCTATCTTAGTAAATTCCACATTGTCATAGTTGTAGCCATAGTGATTTTAGTTTGGTGAAGAAATCCTAAATTGTGTTGAAGTTTCTTAGATTTAAATTGATTAGTTCATCCTCTAATATATGACCTCTCATTGAATCTTGAGTGCCAAAAGGAGATTCCATATTTCTCCATATTTCATTTGGAGTATTCAAAGATTCAATATGAAAGAGAAAATCAGGAGATACAGAAAAACACAATGTTCCATATGCTTTTTCACATTTTTTAAACCACTCATGCTTTTCTTCATCTTTAGTTATTTCAGTTTCTAGTCCCATTATTATTCTGTGCAAACCAAGGCCTCTTAAGTGAGTATTCATTTGCGATTTCCACTCAAAATAGTAGTATGTAGTTAGATTAGGAACTGTTGTTGAACTCATGATGAAGAAAAATAAAAAGAAATATGGAAATAAAGTGAACACAAGAATTCCATGAATACCCCGAACCTTTTCACTAGTATCAAATATCACTCCCCTAAATATTATAAGGCTGACACTTTATAATTTAGTGCAATTTCAAAGCCTTTACCAAGATACAATGCCAAATAGGCTCAAAATAGACAAAATTACAAATTTTGATACAAAATGAACTTAAGACAAAATATGGAAAAAATATCCTTATAGCAGTGTAGTTCTTTTCAATCCCTTTCCAATGCCTATTCTTTTCTAAAAAATGGAGCACCAGAGTGAAAGTTATAGCTTGTTGAAGAAATTAGCACATACAACTTCAACCTAAAATATTTGGTACAAAATAGAAAAAATATTCTCAATACCTTCATGGATGAAAATACTCATCCCTAGCTTTCCAAAGATATCTCATTTTCAAAAAATAGTGTAAATTTGAAAAAGGGCCCAATTTGGCTTATAGAGGGAGCCCTAGTGGCTCCCTAGTGGTTCTCAGGTGACACCACTAGCAGTGGTGGCTA
Organism: Sequoia sempervirens; assembly: GCA_007258455.2. Classification (NCBI taxonomy): domain Eukaryota; kingdom Viridiplantae; phylum Streptophyta; class Pinopsida; order Cupressales; family Cupressaceae; genus Sequoia; species Sequoia sempervirens. Next base: position 15,275 of record VDFB02389999.1, read on the forward strand.
CTGGGAAATGATTGGGCAACTAGGTGATAGAGCTTCTATTAGAAGCTCCAAAATTTGCATGACTATACCACCCTAACAAACTTTGTGAATCCAATATGTGAAACCTTAACCTTGCAAAATTTGAAATTCCACAAGTAGGTTCACTTTGCAAATAAATTCTATAGGTCTAACTGGCATTGAAAATTCATACCGATCCAAAAATTATGATGTATACTTAAGCAAAACATTCTTAGATCCTTTACATGCATAAACGAACTATTAACACTTGCACAAATTTAGCCTTAAGAAGAACTTAAAAATAATTTGTGTCTTGATCCATTAGCACATAGGATCGCCATCATAAACATCCCATGTGTTTTTCATAGTTAAGCCTGAGTCTTATTATAAAATTTATTGAAGAGACTATGCAACATTGGTAGGACTTGTCTCAATGTCCCTTTGACAATCCGAACAAGACATCATTGAGGACACAATGAAATGTTGGGAGGAAATAGTTTGGAGTCCCTTTGATAGGATGATGTGCATTAAAATAATAACATTCACAGCCCTGAATTAGATAATATCAAAGGAAAAGAAATATGATGGGCTCATAAGTATATCAAAGTGACAATGGAATATCAAAGAAATTTTTTTTGGAGTCTCCTCGAAAACCCAACAAAACTTACAATTAAAGCTATCAGGAGGAAGTGTTGATGGTAAATTTAACACAACAACATTAAACAAAATATTTCTACTCCATTTCTCTTGAAAAATAAAGATAACCTAAAGCAATCTATCTTCCAATGTGTTTGTAGTTGATTCTCAACTATGCTGGTGTGATTCAGTGGCCAATGCAACTGTAATATTCAAGGGGTCTGCTGGTGAAAGTAACATAAATTGCATCATACCAATTAATCTACATTTGGGGGGGTATAAATAAATAGAAAAAGATAGAAAAAGGATTTAGGACAACAAAATATGAATATAAATCTCTTTACATCTATACATGTATCTTAAGAATGAGTGTTTACTCAACTAACCAAAACTATAACATGATGCAATAAATAGCATGACCTATATTATTACATACATTCATAGTGAAAATTCAATAACTATAACCATTCATCAAAGCTCCATTTCAAAATCAAAACACATCACCAACTCATTGCTAAAATTAATAGATCAATAGATATAAATAAATTCCATTCACAAATAACTCAATGAAGTAGTCTTAGATCTGGATTCTTCTATTGATTTGCATCAAATAAGAAACAATTATGCATAACATTGACTAGCATACAAATGAATATTGTTCATTGACATCACCATTAAGACTAAAACTTTAAAATAACATGAAACTATATAAAAACTGTAAAAGTATCTAAGTGTCCTTTCATGAAAGTTGTAAAATCTTAAAAAATTATGAAAACATGATCTGCTATCTCTCTCAGGTGGCCAATCCTTCTTCAATCAACTGACCTTTACAAAATGGATCCCAAAATTACATATAGACAAGCTTTGCATTAATTCCTCTCAATCAAAAATTGAGATCCACCAATTAAGGAACAACTAGAACTACATGAAGTGACTACGCTGGCTGATCCTTAGTTCACTTGTGGATGACTTAGTTACCAAAATTGGATGCATAATTTCGAAGGAGAGTAGAACTGCTGGGAGATCTTCAGTTAGACTCATGTCATGATCCTACAAAATGGGAGAGAAAGAGAGAGAGAGAGGTGTCTGTGTGAACCGAGATCCTAATACCTGCAAGAGACAACAATCAAACACATTAGAAGATTCAAATGCAAGTTAAGATCAAAGTTCCCCATAAAATCCATTTAACTATGCTCAAAATAGGAATAAGAGAAGAACACAATGAAAGAAGATAAAAACAAGCTAAATCCTATTAAGAATATGCAAACTCTTGATCTTATGGGGAGTTGGTGCCAATTTGATGCGGAAATTGGCCCTTTCCCAACTCCTATGCAAGCATTGATGATTTGATGAAGATGTGATCCACTTTGTTGAAGATTGAAGTGTGCTCCAAGATAAAAATCTGCATAACCTAGCTACGGCTTTGATGAAATGGATGAGAATTGCTATGCTTGAGTATGGATTTGAGTATAGTAAGTTTCCTCAAATTGTGGATGCTAAAATGAGGAATGAAGCCTCTTATTTATAGATTGACAAGTTGGAGAAATGCCCAAAATGAAGCAATGTGTGACTAACTTTCAACCATTGGAAATGTGTCACTTTCCAAGAGATGGATGGCTAGAGGATGTGCACATTTTGATGAATGTTCCCATAAATGCATTTAGGTTGAATTTGAAATTAGTGAAATGACATGTAAGAGGGAAAAGGAATGTCTTAAATGCCACTGGGCTCAATGCAAAGATGAAATAATTGTCTTGTTGGAAGAACAAAGTCCACTTGGATTTGAATTCAAATTTTGAGGGAATATTCCTCCATTATGCCATGTTGAGAGAAAATAGAGATTTAATAAATGAATTAAATCTATTTTCATGTGGGGGTGGGGGCCCTAGCTCGGTTGGCTAAATCTTTCATGTTGTAGGAGGTTGGTCACAAGGTCTAGTCTCCCCCACCCCCATGGTACTGGAGGGCGTGTCGCGCCAGCACTGCCAGTCACGTTAAATTTTTTACCAAGCACACTGCAGTTTATTGGGGGTCATGCTACCTGATTCCTGAAGTCTAAAAAAAAATCTATTTTCATGTGCAAGTGGAAAAAGTTAGGGAATGGGACATGGGTTAGGAATAAATTAATCAAGGATTAATTAATTTAATGAGGGATTAGATGATGTGACAATTTTGACTTAGATTTATGGGTTCATTTAAATCAAAGATGAGAAGAAAGTGACTTAGATATTAATTAAATAAATATTTTTGATTTATTTAATTAAAGGAGATAAATGTTAGATTAAATCAAATAAGGTTTTAATTTATTTAATTTAATGCGATAGACTTTAGGGATTTAATCAAATAAAATTGATTATTTAATTAAATAGCGGGATAATTAGATCAAACTGATTGATTTAATTAACAAGAAAGAATGACTTAATCAGATAAATGATTTATTTAATTAAGAGAGGAATATTGATGAATTTAATCAAATAAGGGTATTTGATTAAATGGTTAGACTGAGGGATGATTTAGGATGAAATGGTATTAGTAGTTGGGATCAGATGTGCAATGTCAATCAATACATTTTCCATGTCTACATTTTTCCTCTCTTTGAATGTGATGCACTTGCTACATTGGTTCAAAGAATAAATTGTCTCGATGAAAATTCAAAAATTCTCTATTTTTTTTGGATGGCCCACTGCTGGACTAGCGAATTAAGAATTACATCGGTATACTGCTCCTTCGAGAGATCAAGTAAAAAGGTTCAATTTGAGGGTCGATCTCGCAACAAAGAGGTTCAAGATTAGTTCAGCTCAAATGTTTGATGTAGACAGATTTGATGATGTAGACAGTCATTGGCCATGGGTAGCCTCATGCCTACTTTGATATATTACACACACTTGATCTTAATTTGTACCACGACAAATGATATAAATAAGATGATTATGATGTTTATATGTAATGGATGATATGATGATGTATGGATGATATGGATGCACATGATATGATATGAATTTTTTTTTACGATTATGTAAATGGATGATAAATGTATGGTTTATGAGATGATTAGAATAAACAATTTATATTATGCAATGATGAAATGCGATGCATGTGAGATGATCAATGTTTCTTATATGATATAATATGATATGCAGATGGTTTGTGGATGCAGGATGGATGAATTAGTGATGATTTATGATTAACTATCATGGTACCATGTTAGTGCGAAAATCAAGAGATAGAAGAAAACAGGAGATTCCAACAAGACATGAGATGATGATGATGATGATGATGATGATGATGATGATGATGATTACTTGCTGAGGAGATGGGATTTTCAAAGGGCCAATTACCTTATGTTTGATAACACACATAAGTACGGTGCATCAAGGTATAAAGAACTAAGATGGTGTTGTACCTAGCACGATGGACTTTGACTCAACAAACAAATAGGAGTATTCTTGTTCACACTTGACATACAGAAACCTTGCTAGGATACACCTAACAAAGCAAGTATTCACCAAGTTATATTACAAGAATGTCTAACAAGCATAATAGACAAAATGGTAATGATCAATGCCCCATTCCTTCTCTCCAAATTGTTTTGATTAGACATCATTGAGAGGTCATTGGAATGAGCGCAATAAGATAAATCAAAAGAAAAGATCAAGCACGCAAACAAGTCAATGTTCTTCATACCTCTAGCCAAGGGGATGTGTTTTGTTTAGGATAAGAATCCAAAGTGATATCCAAAATGATTCCCATTGTTAGAATGATATATCCTAGGACACACATTGTAGAGGATGATGATGGGTTGATAAGTTGTTTGATAGGCTTTTGACTGGCATGTTTGAAAATGATCAGGATTTTGATTTTGCATTTAAAAGTTTGAAGTTTGCTTTTGATTTTATGTTTGAAGCTTTCTTTTTCTGATTGTTGTGGTTGTTTCTATTTGTATTGCCAAAGGATGAAGGTGACAATTGTTTTATTATGGATGATATTATTGCGGGTGAAAGCGAAACAGGACAGATGAATTTTTTCAAATATTTGGATGTTTTTGATCTTTTTAAAATGTTTTGAGGCCGTTTTTGGTATTTTTGGGTTATTTGAATGTTTTTATATTTTATGATATTTTACAAATGTTTTGGTTTTCCAATTTTCCAATGTTTTTGTGTTTTTTGAGATTTTATGAATGTTTTTGTTTTCAAAATTTTCAAATGTTTTGGGGTTTTCTGAGATTTTATAATTTTTTTTGGATTTTGTGTCTCGGGAGGTGATCAAAGATTAGCCTTTCCTATGTTAAGCTCAAAGATGATGTAGTTTGAATGCCATGTTTTTGATGTTTTTCTGACTTTTTGAGTGTTTTTTGGATTTTTGATATGTTTTGGATGTTTTTGGATTTTTCCATGATTTTGACGATTTGGATATGGATATATGTGATGATATCAATGCTCTGTTTTAGGATTTTGTTGAAAACCAAGCTAGGGTTGATTGATCGGATTGATGGATTGATGACAATAACATTGTTGAGGATACACAACAATGCAAGGATTTGATTGATCATGATTGATGATGATAACATTGTTGAGGATGCACAACAATGCAAGGATATTGTTAAGCAACATGAGGATTGGTAAGGATCTCCCAAGATGATGATTGATTGATTGGATTTGATTTGATCAAGATTGATGAAGCTTAGTTTGGAAAAAAAGTTGTATGAATTATTTGATGTGACGTTGACCTACAAATTAGATGTGATTAATAGTGAACATTTGGATTGATGAAAGATGAAAGATGAATCTTGATAAGGAACATTCTCTCATCAAAATATGCCATGGGCTAGTGATTTGGATTCTTTCTCACAAGTGGCTTGACCAATTTGAGTTCATGTTTTCCAATGTTTGGACCACCACATAAGTTGGAGGATACAGATCAAGATTTATTCCTAAAGCAAGATGCAAATATCTACCCCCAATGTCTAGCAATGTATAGAATGCCATGGGTGGATGCTTGGAAAGGTGTGTGGATGGATGGATACGGTAAGCACGCAAAAGATGGCAAGGATTATCTTGTGATAAGATAAGGTTTCTGAATAAAGAATGCTCATTTGGATAATGTATCATGGCTCAGATAATGTTGGATAGTATAGGATCAATGAAAATGACCCATGTCAAGTTGTTTACCCTAAGCAAGCATAAAGTCTGCACCAAAATTTTTACCAAGATCAAGATAACTTGGACTATGGATGCATATGGATGAAAATGGATTGGATAAATGGTTCATGGATGAATGGATTTATTATGGATATAGATGGATGGAATGCTGAATTTATTATGGATGGGATGAGATGATATCACCTGAATTAGTGCACGTAGATGATCAATTCTACACATCACACCTGTTTTCCAGGATTTCATCATGGTACCTGCCCAAAGCACCACCGAAGTGGTTTTCACTAGAGGACGATTTTTTTTTTCTCTTAACTGTTTTTGATCCTTTTTCTATTTTTTTGGAATTTTATATTTTTTGATTTTTTTGTATTTTTTAAAAGATTTTAAGCTCATGCTGAACCACCTGGTGGTGTCAATGTAGATGCTTCTATCATAATGTGCCATCGATATCTACTTGAAGAAGCTGCTTTGCCAAGATACATGAACTTGAATGTAACTTTTGATATTCATGATATGCTTTATTGATACCGTAGTTAACTCTGTCTCTATGCACACATCACAATAGAGTGCCTTTTGAATCCTTGTGATTAAGGGTGGCTGCCAATACATGTTCAATGTGAGAATTGGATATCATGTGTGGAGGCATGGATGGAGTGTGTTTAGGGATAAAAGATGGATTGGTTGATAGTTTGGAACCTGACTTTCCAAACTTGGGAAGATGAGCAATTATGGGCAGATACGAAAGTGTGTTTGGAATTAGGACCAATTGCTCGATATAATTTGTACATTTCTTGAGAAGCCTACTTTTGCTTTTGTGGATGTCTTTGATGGATACTTTTCCCTTTTTTATTTTTCCCCATAGTTTCTATGACTAATGGGGTTTGATATGGATAATCTTTCTTTGTATTGTTTGGTATCCATATGTATTTGATTTATCTGATATGCTTCTTTACTTCTTTCTTTTTTATAACGTTCCTTGTGCTTTGATTCAAATCTTTCTTTTGACATTGGTCCCAATTCATGGATGGGGTGATGGGTGGATGAAGATTCATGATGTGGTTGGTAGTAGTATTGGCATTGGTTTCATCATAAGGATTCTTCGTGCTCCCTATTTTGAGGTTTTCCTGAGACATAGTTTCCCCTAGTATGGTGGTAGTGGCACCTTTGTTCCTTGATTCTAATTGTTTTGAAATTTCTTGTTTAGTAAGCATTCTCTAACAAATGACCACTGCAGATGATGTTATTTCAATTTGTTGTTCTGTTGACTCTGGAATATCTTGTTCTATTTGACTTGTTTCCTTGAGTGGATAATGTTGGATATCTTTATTTATGATGTCCTTAGTCTGACTTTGGTAAATATCTCTAATCTTGATGTTGACAACTCAGTTTGATAGTAGGAATCAATAACCTGCTCTTTTTGTGTAATAATATTAGGAGTAAAGGAATCCTGTTCTAAATGCAGATTATCTATGTGTCCATTCAAAGAAAGCATCTCATGGGTAGATGGAGGAGTATGCATTATTTGGATATGATCATCTTGTATAGATAGGAGAGTATCCATTAGATCATTGTAGTAGCTTGGAGATACAAATTCTTGATCTTGAATGATTTGGCAATTATTTTTGACATGCTTTGGATCAAGTTCTTGGCATGTGTCAATTTCAAAGGATGGATTGCTTATAAAGGGTTCTTGGATATCTTCATTAGGCATGGGAAGTGGCTCAATATCCTCTTGATCTTTGAGTGGACTTGGATCAAATGTTGATTTGAGGATCCTTTTAGTATCTGTAACCATGAGGTCAAAGGATGTCAATATGTCTTGTAAAGGACCATTGCTAGACTTTGGTGAAAGATGTTGATCATGCTTTGGAATACATCCTTGAGATATGTCCTCTAACTCATAAGCTGATATAGAGACATTTTCAACATGCTCATTGGTCAATGGATCATGGATTATGTCAATAAGATCAAACAACTCTAACACTCCTTGAAATAGATGACTAAAAAGTGTTTCTTGATGTATGGTGATTTGGTTATCGGATGAGGTGGGAACATCTTCAATGTGCTCATTGATGGATAGGTCTTGAACATTGTTTTCAACAATTGTGGCAGAGAGATTGTCAATGCTATCGCCAGTGGTTGAATCCTAATCAATAGTTATTATATTTTTATCAGTAAGGTCTTGGATGAGATTTTTGAGTTAAATACAATATGATGTTGTGTGTCCATTTGTTTAGTGAAAATCACAATGGTGCTCCTTTTTATGCCCTGGTGGTTTAACTAAGGGTTCTTGATAGTTCCCATAGATGGGGAGTTTGATGAGATTTTCTTGTACCAATTGTTGCAAGATTGATTCGATTAGTTTCCCAAGAGGTGTATATTTTTTTTGGTTACCTTGTGAGGCTTGTACTTTAATTTGACCTTGGGGTGATTGATTTTGGAGATGTGGTGATTGATCTTTGGGATTTGGTAATTGATCTTTGAGATGGGGTGATTGGGTTTGTTGTTGACGTTGTTGATCTTGATATCCAACCTCTTGACATTGGAGATATTGTTCTTGATGTGGTTGTAGACACAACTCAATGCTTTGATGCCATGGTTTAACCAATGGAAGAGTGTATTAATTTTGGGGTGGAGATGTCTCTTGGCTCAATAATTCAATTAGTTTGGAAAGTGAAGCAATTTTATCTTGATTTTGATCTTGACACCCTTGGTGTAGTTGATTTGGATTTTGTTCAAGTGGATTTGGAACGTAAACTTGTGGTGTTTGCATGGGATTATGGACAAATTGATATTGGAAAATGTTCTGATTTGGGATGATACTTAGATTTGGTATTTGAACATCATTGTGGTTGGAAAACATATTTCCTTGATTTAGGTAACTTTGATTTTGCATGGTGTTACCTTGACTTGGATCAATACATGGATTCATTATCATCTTGTTTGGACTTTGAACAACATTAGTGTGATTCACAAATGTATATATCCCAAAGATTACCAAGTGTGGATTTAAAATGTTCATGTTTAGTAAACTTGGTCTATTCACATTTGGCATGTATGAATTTGGTGGGATAATGCTTTTTTGTTGAAGACTCGTGCATTGAGTGTTTGGTTGACAGATTTGTAAGTTTGGACTTTGATTTAAATATATCATAGGGAAAGGTGTTCCAAAGTTTAGATTGGGCATACTCTCATTTGTTGTACCATTGAAGTTTGTAGGAGATAATGATCCCATGTATGGATTATAAATGTGAGTTTTGAGAATCAATTGGCATTGTAAGGCTTTGATAGTTTGGTTGGTTTAGACCACTCATGATGTATGGGTCAAGTTTATATTCCATGTTCTTATGTTTTGAACTTGTTGCAAAAGTGACCTCTAAGGTGTTTAGGACCAATGATGAGATGAAGGATGAAAGGGGTGAAAGATATGGGTGTTGAAATTTTAAGACCCTTGGAGGAGATACTAGACTTAAGGACTTTAGGATTTTTTATTTTTTATTTGATTTGATTTGGATTTGATAATGAACTCATAAACTCCAAGAGGTTAGATGTTTTCTTGGAATGAATTTGTCCAAAAGGTGACAATTTAACTAAGTTTATGAAGAAGGATTCATCTACACACACCTAGTCAAAAAATATGATTATGATTTGATTAAAAGGATTTTCCAAAAGTCTAGTATGAAGGATTTTTCCAAGATTCTAAGAGTTGTTTGTGAGATGGGATTTGATTGATGTTTGAGATGGATGAAATGATTAGTTTTTTTAATCCTAAATGTACCTAACAGGGAGTTGTTTACAAGACTAAGGTTTTGAAGAACATGCTTTTTCCTAAGATTAATTCAAACCAAAAGATCAATGTTTGCTCAAACGACCATAAGACAAAAGATAAACAAGCACATGTGTGGGGTTCAATTGATTTCATCTTGATTAATGAATTTCTTTTACCACAAACACTCTCTTGATTAAGTTTCAAACTCAATGTCTATGTCTCAATATCTTCTCATCCCACAAAGTTTATTATGTGGAAATCAAGGAATTTAAGGAAAAAGTTTCCTATTGTTGACTTTAAATAGTAAGAAAATTGAGATATAAATCCAAGTGTTTAGAAACCTCTAAGGATAAAATCCCAAGGGAAAACAATAACACATGAATTTGGTAAATTGTATTTGCTTCCTAAAGGGTTTGAAGTTTTGATGATAATGTTAAATGTTTGTTTTCCAAATGTTTTCGAACAAGTTTTTTGTAACCAAGAACAAGGACAATCCTATGGATAGGAAAGACTATATTTGTTGAGTCCCCACTTGGACAAGTCCAACTATGCTTATTTTTAGTGAATGGTTAGATGCTTGATCCCACTGGCTCCCCTCCATGACACTCACTTCTTGGGGCAGCCAAGCATTAGTACCCATGAAAATCCCATGGCATACTTTCTATATCTACTAAAATATGTAAAAGTGTGGGGCGGCATCAGAATGACCATTCCTACACCAACAAATAGATAGGGATTTTCGCCTTTCTACAACAAGGGTTTTAGTTCAGAATTTTCGTTCATAGGAGTTGACCCATCAAGGTGAGAGACCATTGCTGCCCTTCTCGTCAGAGCCAACCGTTTGATACTGGCCAGTACCCACTTTTATATCCTAGCTGGAAATACTCTTGGCTTTAGAGTGTTACCGATTGAGTCATTCCCTTGGGTGAGTACTTTTTCCCGCAAGGTAGGCCCTCTAAGATAAAAAAAATCAAGCAAAAATATTCGTAGTTTGATCAACCTTCATTTAGAAACAAAGGGAGAACACACACAACATATTCCACTCACAATCGCAAAGATATGTTCAATTTAAAACCCAAATTGAAATGTGTTTGGGTAATTATTTATGCAACTTAATGTCACCAAAAGGCCTTTTGATTCTCAAGATCGTCGTGAGGTGTAAGAGAAGTGCATATGTCCTTTTAATGATATTAATTTGAGTAATTAATTACAAAACAAAGAAACACTTGTTCATTTTCAGTACACAAAGCAATAATGACTTCTTTTTAAGCACCAAAGGAAATGTGAAGATTTCCTTGATCAATAGTTAAATCTGAAAACCAACTCTAGTAAGTTTGTCCTAAGGTTCTTTTTAAGCCCTTTGATTTTATTTTTTTAAGCGCAAATGAAAATTATATTGTCCTAAAACTTGAAGATAGCAAAGCCTTAAGAATGGGATTATAATTGCTCCCAAAGTGTTTAAAAACACTTATTACAATCATTAAATGAGGAGGTTATGAAACTTGAAAATTCCACAACAAGGTTACAAAACTTGAGAAAACCGCGACATAGGTTATGAAACTTGGAAAATCCGCAACATAGGTTATGAAACTTGAGAAAGCCATGACATAGGTTATGAAACTTGATAAACCCGTGACTTAGGTTATGAAACTTGAGAAACCTGTGACAAGGTTATGAAAGTTGAGAAAGTCGTGACATAGGTTATGAAACTTGAGAAACCTGAGACATAGGTTATGAAATTTGATAAACCCACGAATTAGGTTATGAAACTTGATAAACCTACGACTTAGGTTATGAAAATTGATAAACCCATGAATTAGGTTATGAAACTTGAGAAACCTGTGACATAGGTTATGAAACTTGATAAACCCGCAACTTAGGTTATGAAACTTGATAAACCCGTGACTTAGGTTATGAAACTTGAGAAAGACGTGACATCTAAGTTTCTAGCTTTTTTAAATTTGCATACAGAGTTTAAATGCATCTATTATTTTTCCCAACATTATGCTCTGGCTACAAGATAAAAACCTTCATATCTTTCACAAATCAGCTCCGTTTTGCTTGAAGTTTCGACAACAAGAGGATTGAGTTCTTCTAAGCAAAACCTAGATTTTTTTTAAGTTCTAGCACTCTAAAACTTTGAAATTTTTTAAATTCAAGCCCTCCTTCTAGTGACAAAATGTGTGAACCAAGATCCTAATAACTGTAAGAGACAATAATCAAACACATTAGAAGATTCAAATGCAAGTTAAGATCAAAGTTCCCCATAAAATCCATTTAACTATGCTCAAAATAGGAATAAAACAAGAACACAATGAAAGAAGATAAAAACAAGCTAAATCCTATTAAGAATATGAAAACTCTTGATCTTATGGGGGAGTTGGTGCCAATTTGATGTGGAAATTGGCCCTTTCCCAACTCCTATGCAAGCTTTGATGATTTGATGAAGATGTGATCCACTTTGTTGAAGATTGAAGTGTGCTCCAAGATAAAAATCTGCATAACCTAGCTAAGACTTTGATGAAATGGATGAGAATTGCTATGCTTGAGTATGGATTTGAGTATAGTAAGTTGGCTCAAATTGTGGATGCTAAAATGAGGAATGAAGCCTCTTATTTATAGATTGACAAGTTGGAGAAATGCCCAAAATGAAGCAATGTGGGACTAACTTTCAACCAATGGCAAGGTGCCACTTGTCAAGAGATGGATGGATGGAGGATGTGCACATTTTGATGAATGTTCCCATAAATGTATTTAGGTGGAATTTGAAATTAGTGAAATGACATGTAAGAGGGAAAAGGAATGTCTTAAATGCCACTGGGCTCAATGCAAAGATAAAATAAATGTCTTGTTGGAAGGATAAAGTCCACTTGGATTTGAATTCAAATTTTGAGGGAATATTCCTCCATTATGCCATGTTGAGAGAAAATAGAGGTTTAATAAATGAATTAAATCTATTTTCATGTGCAAGTGGAAAAATCTAGAGGATGGGACATGGGTTAGGATTAAATTAATCAAGGGTTAATTAATTTAATGAGGGATTACATGATGTGACAATTTTGACTTAGATTTATGGGTTGATTTAAATCAAAGATGAGAAGAATGTGATTTAGATATTAATTAAATAAATATTTTTGATTTATTTAATTATAGGAGATGAATGTTAAGAGTAAATAAAATAAGGTTTTAATTTATTTAATTTAATGAGATAGAATTTAGGAATTTAATTAAATAAAATTGATTATTTAATTAAATAGGGATAATAAAATCAGATTGATTGATTTAATTAACAAGAAAGAATGACTTAATCAGATACATGATTTATTTAAGAGAGGAAGATTGATGAATTTAATCAAATAAGGGTATTCGATTAAATGGTTGGACCGAGGGATGATTTAGGATGAAATGGTGTTAGTAGTCGGGATCAGATGTGCAATATCAATCAATACATTTTCCATGTCTACAGTGTCCATTAGGAACTGAATGTTCCACTAACACTTCATTCCTATGTATTTTGGTCAAGAAGGTACTCATCATAGCCGGTGAACATTTGTTGGAGTATGTCTACATTAGGTCCATCTACCCAAGCATCTTCAAATTTGATTCTTTTCAATTCTATAGAGGTAAAATCTTGCATATCTTTCAATTTAATTAACTCCCTCCTAGCATCCTTCACTTCATCCTTGATATCCATGAGTCTATCAAGCAACAAGTCATCACCATCCTCCTCTTTCTGCATCATGTCCACAAACCTATTATTCCACTTTTCCTTTAACTTTTTAAGGGGAAGACCTTCCTTCACGGGAATATCTAGATTAACCAAAATGGCAATCATTGCTTCCAATTCATCTATATGCTCATTCAGATCTTTACTAGCTTGTTGAACTTCATTTCTATGTTCATAAATGAATGTGGATTTGAACCTGATAATGCTGATTGTATTTTCAATGAAGTCCACATTATCCTCATCGAGGATAGACTGTTCCAAGAGAATTTGCTTTGGCAAGTTTTTTATTTCTTTCAGCTTCTTTGTATGCTCACTATACTCATCCTCTTGTTTCCCCAAGACTTTAGCATGTGAATTCATGTCTTCAACCAACTCCAATGCACCCTCATGTGCCCTATAACTGTCAACAAGAAACTCATCCACCTCTTGGTTCAACCGATCTATCCATCTATCAAGCATTCTAACCTTACTCCTCACTTGTACAAGATGATAAACCTCCTTACTCAACAAAACTGGTGTTTCTGGAGCAACAGATTGAGAGGAAACATGGGTAGAGATATCCTTCAGGAACCTATGCAATTGGTCTAATTAAGACTTAAGCTCATCTTTTCTTTGTTTTTCCTTTATCATCCTGGATTTGGTGGAGGATACCACTATGTCAATAAGGTTCATCTACTGATTTCTTGTTGGTTTCCCCAAATTAACCATAGCCAACTGATAATCAGTCAATCACATATCTTTCCTATCCTTTCCCACCATTGGAATGACACATTCAGCTATGATTTCACTTGTATCTATTAGCTTTGTGGAATGAAGGACCCTATCCTTTTTCTTGGGCCTCTCTTTCTCTATTTCTTTAATCATGTCTTCCCAATTCAAGGGTTGAGGTTGGACTATTTTTTTCCTTTCTAGGTTGAGTTTTAACCATGTTGGAGCAGCAAGAGGAGTTATCACTTGTGTGGAAGAACAAGTAGCAGGAGAAATAGGTTGCCAAACTTTTTCCCTAGGCTGAGAGTCAACCTCTTGTAACTATTTCTCCTTCTCTACTCTTTCCTTAGCCAATCTTCTAGCCTTGGCTTTATCTTTTTTCTCATGCACTGTTTTAGCTTCTAGCTCCTTTTGTAAGAGTTCTTCTTCTAACCTCTTCTTCTCTAACACTTCATCCCTTTGTCTTTCAATATGTTTAACTCTATCCATTGCTTTCTTAGACTCTTTCTCATGTTTAGCAAGTGCTTCTACCTCCTTGTCTCTCACTAGGAATTCTTCCTCATCCTTCTTTCTTTGGGCTTCTTCTACAACCTTAAAATTGGCCTCAAGGGCTTCCCTCTCCCTCCTTTGCTGAGCTTTCTCTTACTCAAGCTCATGAATCTTCTGAAACATAGCTAACTTATCCCTTTCTTCTTTAGTCTTCAATTCTAGTTCTTTTTGCTGCTGCAAAAAATCTTCCTTTTCCTTTTGTTTCCTTGCTAGCTCTTCTTATTTAGCTTTAGCTTCAAATTCTTGTTGCCTAGAAAGTGCCTTAGCTTGTGCTTTTGCATTTGCTTCCTTCATAGCATCCTTAAAGAGTTTCCATTGATCCTCTGGGGTGAGGACATGTTCAGCCCCCACATCTTTAGTCTCTTCATTGGGTGCAGTCACAAGAGTTTCCTTTTCTAATTGGGTAGCCTTTGAATCAGTATCAATATCATGGATCTCAACCTCATGCTCTTTCCCTTCTAAAGATTTGGCCTCCTTGTGAAGGCTTCTAGTGGGAATCTCCTCAATAGGTTTCTCTGTAAGCGGAGGTTGATTTGAGGTTTTACCTCCAACAATTGTTGAAGCTCCAGGTTGAGGTGAAGTCTCTTCTCCAGCAATTGAGATCCTGAGGTGAGATGATGTTTATTCTGTAGTAGTTGTAGTTCCTTCACCTTGTGATTTAGGGATATCATGAGATGGTACTAATCGATGAGGATCCTCCTTAGAGTTAGGAGGGAGAAACTCCAATGGATCCTTAGGATTTGTCCTTCTCTTCATTCTTTTGTACCCTTCAGTACCTACAACTTTCCACTTCTTAGAAGTTTGAGCCTCTTGCTCCTTGATCCTCATCACCACCCACTAGATACTTCGATCCACCACTATCCTTGCAATTTTCCTAATATCAATGGACTTTTCCTCATCCCAATTTATTGGATCCAATTCCTTGGTACCTATATTTTCAGCCTCATACTGGGGATCCAATGTTACACAATCATTTGATAATGTATCATGAATATCTTCCTTCACCCCAAACTCAATCATTAATGGGATGGGAAACCTTTCATAGTTCCTCCTTATGACATCATATTCATCTTGCAAGTCCATCCAAAAATCTTCCAATATATTGAAATGGTTCTCAAAGATAGTAGGGAGAAAACCATTCATCTTATGCCCGAGATAAAAATGCTTCTGAGATGTGTATAAACCCAATTTCAAATAAATCAATTCATCACAAATTTCCCTAGCAACCACATTATGTGCACAACTATACTCTCCTAACTTCATGGAAAATTTAAGGCAACTAGTCCTATGCTTGCTAGCAAATTTAAGATTGACTCCTATGGCCTGATAAATTAATTCCATAAGGACAATTCTATTACTGTAACATCTTAGAAGTAGATGAGGATGACCATCAAAACCTACCAACCTAAATTAAGTAAACTTGGGGTATTGAATGTACCAATGTCCCCATTCTGCAATGAATTCCATGACTTCCCTGCTTAATCTATACCCTGCATCACCTATCAATCGGTTAATTGTATCATACAAGAATGCATCATTAACCCTTCTATAGTGCAACTCTGATGTTTGCAAAGTTATTTGATCATAATGATCCCACAGTTTCTTCTATCTAAGGCCTTCTCCCAATACTCCAACTGCATTCAAACCATGGAAAATACCCCTCCTTGTAGCTGCATATACTACTTAAGAAGTCATGAAGAAACTCTTTGTTTTCCCCACTCTAAGCATCTAATTATGTAGGCTCTCTTAAAAAATCATTGGCCAATCAAATTGTTGCTTGCCATCCAAAATAGTTTGAATGAATGGAAACATCCATTCCTTAAAGTGTGAAGAATCTCTCTTTTCAAACACTCTAGAAAGAATCATGATTATGTCATCAATATCCTTATTGAAATCTACTCTCTTTGGCTAATCAAGAAGCTTGGTAAAGGATTTCTTTCCCACCCTCATCCATTTCTTGTTCATGTGGGTCTTGTTAGCTTCCTTATGGTTGCTATACAATTGTAATGCCTCTACTTCATTGAGTTGTTTGGGGTTATGTGGGGTAGGTGCATCAAACATGAATCTTATCATCTATGGAGTGAGATCAATGATGATATTCCCTTACAGGTTCACACATTGCTTGGTTTTCAAGTTGTAAGCTCCTGTTGTAGTAAGTATGAGCTCTAGACATTGAAATGATAGAGGAAAGAGGGAAACATGTGCTAATCTGAATTGAAGAATTCTTTTTATTCTCCTTGTCACATCCTTTGTGAAAGTTTCTTCAACCAACTCCTCATAGTTGAATGGCCCTAAGTTTGTATCAATGATATCAACCCAATCCAAATCCACCTTGCTAGCTATAAGAGTGGGACTCTTGTGCTTGTATCTCAAGGTGTAAGGGAGCTGCTCCACCTTTATCTTCTTAGGATTTGTTGGCTTTGAACTTTCTACAACCTAGCTCCCTCTTTGAGAAGCTTCTTCTGACACTTCTGACATTTTTCACTCTTACAAAATAGTCCTATACTAGATCAACAAAGACTTGGAAACCATTACATTTATATTACCTTTCATATCATCTTCTATTCATCCAAGGAAACTCTACAAACTTAGTCAAATTTTGTACTTACCAGAAGTGAAGCCAAGAGAGAATTAGGAACAAAAATCCTTTTAACATAAGTGGGATCGGGATCAAAACCTGGGCAAGACTGAAACTGGGATTAGAATGGCAATCGAACCCAGAACCAACCGATTGTTCCAAGTTTGTTTTCTACTCTGGATCTGTTTCCACCAAATGAATAAGGGTGTAGACTATAATCAACATTCATTAGAAGTGGGATCATTTTGGGAATTGATTCTTATTGAAACACTCATGGGATGAGTTCATTCTCAGATCCACTTATGTCAGTTTATTATTCAAATGAAGCACAATTAAACAAACGGTCACACCAACTTCAGACTTAGGTCACATGAAACCATAAGGAATCTTTAAATAAGGGGTCTAACCTCACTCTTAATCAGGGAAAAAACCAATTTGAACTTCTTAGGGCATGATATTGTAAAGGTCAATGCACAAACCCTAGTTTGTCTGACTCATCGACTTACAGAAATTAGGGAATCAAAATCCTGACATCAAAACCTTTAACTCGACATAATATAGGATTAGAAGGATCATTCAACAGATTTTGAACCTTTAAAGCACATGAGATCCCTCAAAATGAAACCCTAGTTAAAACTAGGGCATGATAGAATGGACATGCCACCAAAATAAAGAAAATGACAACAGAATGACAAAACAAATGGGAAAAGCCAAAAAAGAAAAATAGAAAATGGGGGGAAAACAAAACCAAACCAAAAACAAGCAAAACAAACAAGGAAACAAGCAAAGATCCACGAAAGAAAATATTGTGAACACACGAAGAACACAACAAACAATAGAAAAGGAAAACACAAAAGTAACGGGAAAAGCACCTACCTCAAAACGCCACCAAGAAAGGTTGAAACTTTGACAAGAATCCACTCACCAACATGTTCCTACAATCAAATCATGCTCCTCTCAAAGTTACTTAGGCTCTGGCTCATAAAAAAAATGTTTTAGATAATTATTATGAGCTAAAATAACCTTGATTAAAGTTTAAAAGCCATTTCACACATGTGAGGAGGCTATAATTAATGCAATTAATGCAGTTGGTTAGGTGTGGAATCAAAACAAGAACGAGTATACAACCTATGTGCAAATCAAAGGAAGGGTAGACACGAGAGTGGAGTCGGAATAGAACAAGAAACTTTATCCAAGTCTCTTATCTAACTCTGAATCTAGTTCCATGGCAGGGAAAAGACAATGAAGGGAACGAGGGTGGAATCAAAACCAAAACTAGAACTGGAACATTTACAAAGTTTTGAGTTCGGTTTTGATTCTGATTCAGCTCTCGACAAAGGAAAAAACACTGACACAAGGAAAATGATGAAATAAATGAAAGGAAGCGAGACCAGAATGAAAACTAGACTGAGAAAAGACACCAAACGAGGAAAAAACATAAACAAGAAAAGCGGAAGTGGGGTCAGAACCAAAACTAGACTCGAAACTTTTACAAAGTTCCCAGTTTGTTTTTCGTTTTGATTCCACTTTCGACGGAAGGAAAGAAAATGAAAAGAAAAAGAAACAAATGGAAACCCAGAGGAGTAAACCATCCCAAAACTCCAACACAAGCAAAGCAATGAAGAAATAGACAAGGAAAGGGAAGGACTGGGATGAGAACCGAATCTGGACTTGAAACCTTCACAAAAATTTTGTGTCCAGTTTCCATTTTGGTTCCACTTCCATTAGATCAAAAGGAATAAGGACTTAGGAGGAAAAAGAACAACTCCTAAGATCCAAACAAAAATTCCAAGGAAAAACAAAACACAAGGGGGACCCATTTTGACCAAAAAAAAATGGGGTGATTAGATAAAACTTAGATCAATGTGGTAGGAGATCTAAAAAATATTCATGTGCAGGTTGGATTAGATCCACATATCCAAACTTATATGGATATTCAGGTGGTTGATATTCAATAAATTGGAAGATTTTTGGATGGACTTGCAAGATGAATATGATTTCAGAAGGAGGAGCTATGAAAGGTTTCCCATCCTGTTAATGATTGAGTATGGGGTAAAGGAAGATATTCCTAATACATTATTAGATGATGGTGTAACCTTGGATCCCCAGTATGAGGCTGAAAATATAGGTACCAAGGACTTGGATCCAATAAACTGGGACAAGGAAGAGTCCATTGATATTAGGAAAATTGCAACGATAGTGGTGGATTGAAGTATCTAGTGGGTGGTGATGAGGATCAAGAAGCCAAAGGCTCAAAATTCTAAGAAGAGGAAAGTTGCAGGTACCCAAGAGTATAGAAGAACGAAGAGAAGGATAGCTTTTGAGGAGCCATTGGAGTTTCTCCCTCCTAACTCTGGGGAGGAGCCTCATCCAACAGTACTAGCTTAGGATATCCCTAAATCACAAGGTGAAGGAACTACAACTATTGTAGAAGAAACCTCATCTCACCCTGGGACCTCAATTACTAGAGAAGAGAGTTCAGCTCAACCTAGAGCTTCAAAAATTGCTAGAGGTAAAACCTCAACTTAACCTCCCCTTATAGAGAAACCTATTGAGGAGATACCTACTAGAAGCCTTCAAAAGGAGGTTGGATCTTTAAAAGGGAAAGAGCATGAGGTTGAAATCCATGATATTGATACTAATTTGGAGGCTACCCAATCAGACAAGGAAACTCTTGTGACTACACCCAATGAAGAGATTGAAGATGTGGAGAATGAACATGTCCTCACCCCAAAGGATAAATGGAAACTCTTCGAGGATGATACGAAGGAAGCATATGCTAAAGCATAAGCTGAGGAACTTTCTATGCAACAAGAATCTAAAGCTAAAGCTAAAGAAGAGCTAGTAAGGAAATAAAAGGAAAAGGAAGATTTGTTGTAGTAGCAAAAAGAACAAGAATTTAAGAATAAAGAAGAAAGGGATAGGTTAGCTATGTTATAGAAGATTCATGAGCTTTAGGAAGATAAATCTCAACAAAGGAGGGAGAGGGAATCCCTTGAGGCCGAGTTTAAGGCTATAGAAGAAGCCTGAAGAAAGAAGGATGAGGAAGAACACTTGTTGAGAGAAAAGGAGGCAAAAGCACTTGCTAAACATGAGCAAGAGTCTAAGAAAGCATGGGCTAGAGTTAAAGATCTTGAAAGACAAAGGGAAAAAATGTTAGAGAATAAGAGGTTAGAAGAAGAACTTTTGCAAAAGGAGCTAGAAGCTAAAAGGGTGCAAGAGAAAAAAGACAAAGCTAAGGCTGAAAGATTGGCTAAGGAAAGAGCAGAGAAGGAGAAACAACAAGAGGTTGACTCTTAGCCTAGGGCAGCAGTTTGGAAACTTATTTCTCCTACTACTTCTTCCACACAAGTGATAACTCCTCATGTTGCTCCAACATGGTTGAAACTCAACCTAGAAAGGAAACACATAGTCCAACCTCAACCCTTGAATTAGGAATAAATGATGAAAGAAATAGAGAAAGAGAGGCCCAAGAAAAATGCTAGGGTCCTTCATTCCCAAAGCTAACAGATATAGGTGAAATCATAGTTGAATGTGCCATTCCAATGGTGGACAAGGATAGGAAAGATATGCAATTGACTAATTATTAGTTGGCTATGGTTAATTTGGGGAAACCAACAATAAATCAGTGGATGAACCTTATTGAAATAATGGCATCCTCGACCAAATCTAGGATGATAAAGGAAAAACAAAGAAAAGATGAGCTTAAGGGTCAATTAGAAAAATTGCATAGGTTCCTAAAGGATATCTCTACCCCTATTTCCTCTCAATTTGTTGCTCTGAAAACACCAGTTTTGTTGTGTAAGAAGGAGGTTGATGATCTTGTACAAGCAAGGAGTAAGGTTACAATGCTTGATAGATGGATAGATTAGTTGAGCGAAGAGGTGGATGAGCTTCTTTTTGAAAATTATAGGGAGCATGAGGGTGCATTAGAGTTCGTTGAAGACATGAATTCACATGCTAAAGTCTTGGGGAAACAAGAGGATGAGTATAGAGAGCATACAAAGAAGATGAAAGAAATCAACAAGTTGCTAAAGAAAATTCTCTTGGAACAGTCTATCCTCAATGAGTATAATGTGGAATTCATTGAAAAGAAAATCAACATTATCAAGTTCAAATCCACATTCATTTATGAACATAGAAATGAATTTCAACAAGCTAGTAAAGATCTAAATGAGTAGAATGATGAATTGGAAGCAGTGATTTCCATTTTGGTTAATCTAGATATATCCCTGTGAAGGAAGTTCTTTCTCTTGAAAAATTAAAGGAAAAGTGGAATAATAGTTTTGAGGAGTTGATGCAAAAAGAGGAGGATGGTGATGACTTCTTGTCTAATAAACTCATGGATATCAAGGATGAAGTGAAGGCTGCTAGGAGGGAATTAATTAAATTGAAAGATATGCAAGAGTTTACCTCTGCAGAATTGAAAAGAATCAAATTTGAAGATGATTAGGTAGATGGACCTGATGTAGACATACTCCAACAAGTGCTCACGAGCTATGATAAGTACCTTCCTAAGAAAAATATGAAGGAATGAAGTGGCAATGGAAGGTTTTGTTCCTAATGGACACCTCTCTCTCTTTCTCTCCTATTTTGTAGGATCACATGACATGTGTCTAACTGAAGATCTCCCAATAGTTCTACTCTCCTTCTTTTTGCATCCAATTTTGGTAACTGAGTCATCCAAAAGTGAACTAAGGATCAGCTAGTGCAGTCACTTCATGCAGTTCCAGTTGTTCCTTAATTGGTGGATCTCAATTTTTGATTGAGAGGAATTAATGAAAAGCTTGTCTATATTTAATTTTGGGCTCCATTTTGTAAAGGTCAGTTGATTGAATAAGGATTGGCCACCTGAGGGAGATAGCAGATAGTGTTGTCATAGTTTTTAAATATTTTACATCTTTCATGCAAGGACACTTAGATACTTTTATAGTTTTTATACAGTTTCATGTTATTTTCAAGTTTTAGTCATAATGGTAATGTCAATGAACAATAGTCATCGTATGCAATTAAATTTTGTGCATAATGAAAATCAATAGAAGAATCTGGATCTGAGACTACTTCATTGAGTTATCTATGAATGGAATTTATTTATATTTATTGATTTGTTAATTTTCGCAATGAGTTGGTGATGTGTTTTGATTTTGAAATGGATCTTTGATGAATGGTTATGGTTATTGAATTTGGACTATGAATGTATGCAATAGTATAGGTCATGCTATGGATAGCATCATGTTATAGTTTTGGTTAGTTGAGGAAACACTCATTGTTAAGATACATGTCTGGATGTAAAGAGGTTTATATTCATATTTTGCTGTCCTAAAGCCTTGTTCTATCTTTTTCTGTTTATTTATACCCCACCCCAAACATAGATTAATTGGTATGATTCATTTTATGTTCCTTTCACCAGTAGGCCCCTTGAATATCATAGTTGCATTGGCCACTGAATCACACTAGCATAATTGAGAACAAACTACAAAGACGTTGGAAGATAGATTTCTTTAGGTTATATTTCTTTTTTAGGAGAAATAAAGTAGAAATATTTTGTTTAATGTTGTTGTGTTAAATTGACCATCAAAAGATCTAGCACTAGAAGGAGGGATAGAGGAACAAACTGGCTTGAATCGGGTCATTCTCACCAGAAATACTTGAAAGAGTTTTCAGATCTGCTAAAAATCCAATACCGTTAGTTGAACTTCAAACCCCTGTTAGACCCAAAGCCTGTAGAGTTTTGATCCCACCGTTGTCACCACCGCTTACTCCACCCAAGTTTCCACCAATACCATAGGTGGCACAACCAAATCAACCACCACCACCACCTAGGGAATTATTTTCCAACAATCCTTCACCACTGGGAGTCACTTGTGGTTCCATACACGAAATGCCAAAGAACCCAGAGAAATTTTTCCCCAGGTACGCTCATGGTGAATCAAGAAGTGTTGAAGAGCACATACAGGAATTCAAAGATTCCTATACCCATGCTCAAATTTCCCACCATGATGTTGCATGTAGGTTGTTTCCTTATTTATTAGGAAACATGGCTTATAACTAGTATTTGAATCTACCTATTCGATCCATCCTAAGTTGGAAAAACTTAGAGGATGCATTCATTAACCAATTCAGGTTCTATGTAGATCCTACAATATTATACCACCAATTTTCCACTTTCAGGAAAGAACCACATGGATCATTACCCCTGTTTAAGACTAGATTTCAGAGGATGTATAGGAGGTTGCAAGATCCATACTTGGTGGCTAAAAACACTGCTATCCAAGCTTACCTGAAGGTCATAGATCCCCTGATTGGCCTATTTTTGCAAAGAACATACCATGAAAATGACATTAATTCTCTTTCCAAAGTTTACCACCTTGCTATTAAATTGCAGCAACAGATTTGTTCACAATCATGAATTCTAAGAGGATTTTTCTCTCCTCTAGGATATCCCTAGATGCGTAGTCCTACCTCGCAATTCAATACAATTTAGGGGATGTCTCACTCAACATATGACCACTTAACTGAGCTACAAGCTCCATCTCAATAACTATTCTTTGGTGGCAAAAATTCTAACCTCTCACAGCAAGTTCAAAATTCTCACAACCATGCTACAGGATCTAATCCCATGGCACAAACATCAATTGCGACCACTAATAAAGTGAACATACTACTCACCTGACCACAAAGTTAGAGACCCTTAAGAAAAAAAATTTCACAGGCGACCAATGAGATGGCATAGCTCAAATACAACCCCCCTCAAAATCAAAACCATAATTAGAACTGCCAAAATCAGGGAGGGTATAACAATCATGGTAATTATTCTAATCAGAACACCAATCAAAACTTGAGGAACTTCCAAAACCAGAATTCCCCTAATCAAAATTACAAGAACCAAAATAGGGGATACAACTAGAGGTCCAACAACAATAGGCAATGGAATACTGGGCCAAACAATGGGGGAGTTTCTCATAATTATCAAGCTGGTGATGATAAACCATACACTGGGTGTTGCCACAATAGTGGTTTACACTTTCTGGGAGATCTTGATTTTTGCTGAAATCACATATTTTTAGAAAATATAATGATTTAAGCCTTGAAAAGTTCCATTTAAAGTATATTCCAATTGAAGAGGGTTTGATCAAACCACCTTAGACCAAGCCTCCTTGGATCAAACCTAGCTAGTTTTAAACTATACCTATAATGGAGTCTCCTTTACACCTATCAAAATGGTGATAAAAAACCACTTTTGATTTACCTTTTGGGGGATCAAATTAATTCATTTAAAATTTATTTTTTGTGAGTATGTATTCCTTATTATAAGATTCCAAAAAAGTATAATTTTAATTAAATTTAATTTGATTATTATATTTATTTTTTATTTCTTGTGAATGTAGGTTTTTCACCAAAAATCAAGCTCTTTGTTCTACACATGTGGAAAAATAGAAGATCATAAAAAAAAAGATGAAAAATATGAGTTCACCAAATATTGAAATCCTTGATCCCACAAAAAAAAATTGAATTTTGATACATACAAAAAAAGTTAAGTGTTATACGGTCTGCCTATGTCTGAATTGTAATTGGTTTAACTTCGAAACTTGATTAAGGAAAAAATATTCAATTAAAAACTATGAAACCAATTGGAAGCACTAGATATCATAGTTACAAATCTAAATTCGAAAAAAATAGAATTTAATCCTTCACGAAAAAAAATTGTGTTATATGGTGAGCGTCACTCCTTAAAAATGGTGTTTACTAAAAAAAACTAGTTTTCAAAGGAGATGGAAAAATAAGTGTAATTTGGTTTCAAATTTTTTGAATTTTTTTTATTTAGAATCTATAGACAAAATGTCACAAATCACTAGTTTACATCATCTTCAAATTCCTCATAGTTTAGCCACTATGTGTGTTTGAAAGTGAAGATTTAGTTAGAAAAAATTAGTTAAGTGTCCACTTTGGCCAAAAATTGTAAACCAGTATTGTGGGATCACCCCACTGGAAATGTTGTAGATCTCAATTTTATGAAAAAATTGGTGTAGGCTGCATGACACTACAACCCATTCTGAGGTTAACTATCCAGAAATGGAAAAGATGGTCAATATATCATAGGATGATGCTCCATTGCAAGGTGTTTCCAACAAGTCTGGTGGATCCACATATACTGCCATGGCTTATGAGCTCTTTGTTGAGGAATCTCCATTCCCTAGTCAAGAAGAAAATGAACCAGTAGAAGATGTATATGATGCTCAAGCCTTCCAATCCAAGGGAGGTAATTTCCTGAGGAATTAGAATAAAGGCCCATTCACCACATCTGCTCCTCTGAACACCATAGTTCCACCCAATTAGAATGCAGACAACAACCTGCCTCCTCCAAAAGGCCCACCTAAGTTTCAAAGCAAAGGTAACTCATCTTTTTTTCCCAAGTATCAAATGAAAACTGATATGAAATTTTATTTTATTTCAGAGATGCAAAAACAAAAGACTTTGTTGTCATTCTTTTATATTTTAAAGTGGTTCCCTGCCCAATGGGATAGTGTGTTTAGAGCTTTGGAAGAAGCAGATCGATAAAAAGGAAAGAATAAGGTGACTCCAACCAATGAAATGAATGTGGCCTTATACAAAGGTAAGATATCATCCCCACCATTCCTTCTAAGCTTGAGAATCTTCAGAAAGAATCTGCACAACTGCCTCTTGGATTCTGGAGCATCAGGTAATGTCATGTCCATTTCCATTTGTAAAAAACTTAGGTTTGAATCCACTTCAGACTCACAAGAAGGTAATCCAGTTAGATAAAAATGAGGTCAATGTGGTAGGAGAACTACAAAATATTCATGTGTAGGTTAGATCAGATCCATAGATCCAAACTTATATGGATATTCAGGTGGCTGAATAAATAAGCATATGATTGGAATAGGGATTCCATCAAAGGGAAAGATCCATATTGGTGAGAAAAAGATACTTGTCCCTTCAATGAAGCAATAACATTTATTGCCTCGGATTTGAAAATATAAAATGAAAAAAATTCATTGGCCAAAATTAAAATATGATTAAATAAGCCTATAAATGTATCAGAGTGACAATAGAACATTTAAGAGACTATTTGTAAGACCTATTCGAGGAAGAGTTAAAAGGGACATTGGGATATCAGAGTGAAGTTATTCAAAGTATCTTCAAAATCCTGAAAGAAAGAAAGAACATTATATTAAGGAAAACATAGAGGGGAGAGAAATATATCGACAAGAATGAAATATTGTCCTTTTGATACAACCAAAACACTTACTTTCCCATTGAAAAGACATCGGTATATCAAGGAGAAAATTTGGTAGTGATATCAAATAGATTAATAGTCTATATTTAAAAAAATTGATTATACTTTTGATGACATGAAGGTTGCCATTAGAAGACATTAATGAACCAAAGCCAAGTGAATTAAAGACCAAATTGTGGGTTGTTTGGAAATCATTAAGAATTTAGAGAGAAGGAAAATGGAGTGTGGCGGTGGCTGATGATAGAAGAACCAGAAAAGGTAAGTACCTAAGATTGAGCTAAATTTTTAGTATCTAAAACCAATTAAATCAGGAAACACAAAAGTAGGGTTTTCTATGAATTGATATTATGGAAAGTACATATGTTAAGAGAGAAAAGTTAGAAACTAGACATTTGAATCAGGACTTAATCAACCAATGTATTTGATTTGAACAAAGGTCCAGAAAAAATGCACAACTGAATCCTCAAGCTGAGAAATTAGAAGACATGCACAAGGAATTGAGTGACACATGGACCTCGACGAGGGGATATGATTTGTTCATATACCATTATAAGAAAATTCATAGACACCAACTAGTGTCTAACCCCTAGAGACTCAATCTAGGGATATTAGTAGTACCTAATATAATTGTCAATGTCAAATTGGTTAAGACACTCACTGAAGAGTATGATCCTCAAATCCACATGATTTATTTTTAAGGTGGATCTTCCTTCGTCCCAATTACAAGGAACTATATTTCCATGGTGTTTCAATTAGAGACCAGCACAAACATGAAATTCAGGATTAAAAATCTTTTGGATGAATACCACAAAATTAGTACTAACTTTATAGGAGATGGAGGTTTCCATTACACAGACCCCATACTGAAGAAAATTTTCTTAGGGTATTTTCAGTAGAAGAACATCTTCCATTCTCTGTGAACCTATTTGAATAATACTTCTAGTATACATAATACTTTTCTTGTCAAGTGCTTGGTTTGGATGCTCCCATACTAATGGCTATAGCTCTAATGGTCCTATTGGATGATGTACAAACCTAGGATGCTCGACCATTTGACTATGCTGAGTACTTAGCTAATGATATCCATAATGCCCTCATTTCTATCAAAAATAATAATGCAGGTATCCGATTTAGGAATTATTCACTATTTATGCATTTCATCTTGTATGAAGGGTAGTGAACCATCAATTTTGATGTGTTCTATGTACTTCTCTTGCACTCTTAGGATCTTTCACCTAAAAGGAGAGAGATAGAACACTAAAATTAAGGTGGTTCATTCAAACTAAAGGATTGTATGATGTGATTAAGACTAAATAAAATGATCTAAATGCAACTAGATGATGAAATTGATTGATTAAATATGAAAAACCTAATAAATGTAACTTGTTTGAAAACTCATTGTGTAATGCATAAATGGACTAGAAATGTAAACAAAACTAAACATAAAAGGATGAAAATGAAAGTGTTCACTTGAGATATGGATGGAGATTGGAAATTACTTCTAGAATGTTGATAATCCTAATTTTTAGGCCTGGTAGGACTCATTCGCCATTCTAGGCAAATCAAAATGCTGAATGAGTCACAGTTCTGTGAAACTGTTTCAGAACTCATTTCAGACAAATGGGTGTCTAAAAATGCTGAAAACAAAAAACAGTCTTGGAAGTGGAACTCATTCACCACTCATGGTAAATGATTCCACTTTTGAATTTTTGAATATTCAAAGGTGGAAATAGGATCCTTCATTCTGCACTTTCTGCTTCTCCAGGTGTCTGGTTCTGAAATTGTCAGATTTGGGCTTGAAAGTGACTTTATGTGGGTATTTTGAATTATCCAATGAAGAGATGACTTGAAAAACTTTGCAATGCAATCCTCAATGATTTCTAAGCCTCCAAGATGTTTAAATTTTCAAACACATAAGACAAGAAAGAGAAATGTTGGATGTTAGGGCATGGGGGTTTTCCTTGGTCAAACTAGTTTTTAGGTAATTAAACCAAAATGAGAAAAGAATGTAATGAAGCATGAAATAATGGAGTAATTACCTTGACATGATGATTGATCTTGAATTTCTGTAGTAAAACATGAAGAATATTCACTTGAATGTCTTAGGAAGCTATCTTGATGACTTGTAATGATGAAACCATAACTTGCTTGACTTGAGGTGGAAGAATGACAAATGGATAATGAAGAATGGTTATGATTTAGGGTTTATAGAGTTGATTTTATAGGAAATTCACCTTATTTTCCTGTTAATTGGATCCCCAAGGCCTACATGAAGAAAAGAAACTTAAATTACAAAATTTCCCACTCAAAAGTCATAATTGACCCAAATGGGATTCATTCACCACCTTGGGTGAATCAGTCCAACCTAGAAGGGACTCATTCACCACAAATGGTGAATTAGTCCCAGTGGGGTCCATTTGCCAGCTGGGTTCTTGGGAGATAAGAAAATAAGGTTTATATGATGTCTATGTCAGTTATTACATCAAATATTGGCTCAGGATGCACAATATGGGGTAATAGGGGCCTATTAGTGATGGTGTGAATGTCAATTAGGGATTGGAACACAAAATTCAATGTGAAAGTGTGATTAAATACACTTTACAACACTAAAATGAGGTCCACATAGCCTAGGAAGGCACAAGAACCAATGTGAATGTGCAAGACACATTACAACACTAGTTTAACATTAAGTTTAATTCAAAAACCTTATAGATTAGTGTGATAATGTTATTAAACACATTTTATAATGTTGAATTAAGGGAAGATGGGTTCATTAATTCTAGAAAAGTGTGAAAGTCCTTTACAAGATATTGTTTAAATGGATTTGAAAGGGTACAAGACATAGTGTGGATGTGAAAAACACCTCACAACACCAAATCATGGCCTTATTAAGTTTGATTTATCATCGATTATTCCCAAGTCAAGCAAGTTTCCTTTCTTCTATGGTACAGGTAGAATATGGGGATGTGGAGTGAGCAATAAAATTTGGTGGTTATATAAAAATGTGGACATGGAAAAAGTAGGGTATGTGCAGGATCATCATGGAAAAAATAGGCCCTTAAGTGGCAAAAAAATAAAAAAAATTAGAGTTAGGAAACTTGACATAAAAATTTGAATAAGTTATCTATATTATTTTAAAAATATGAATGAATAGAATTTGTAGCAAATTGAATGTAGTTTCTAAACTACTAGGTTTGCTTAAAAAAAAAACTATTTGTTGAAAATTTGAAATTTCAATGCAGTAGTACTTAAATTTCAAGGAAAAAATAAGAACTAGGTGTCTGCTGACCACCCTAACCACAATAAAATGATAATATTTTTTTATAAAATTTTAGATATAAGTAGAGGACTCATGTCCCGATGTGATGCATATTTTTTTATAATTTTTTTCCAAGTAAATAATTAGTTATGAATTTTTTATTACAACTTTTAAAAAATATAAAAGCATTATGTCTGACCACCTTAACTTGGTCAAACTTCATGAAATTCAATTTTTCTTTTTTAATCCTATAGCATGCGAAGCATAGAATGTGACACTTTTTTTGGATTCAAAAAATGTGATACCGTTTGAAAGCTATAGATTTTTTTAAATCAATCTATCAATCAGGACTTTAGTCGTAATTTGAATAGAAAATGAATAATAATTACTGATTAAATTCAAAGTAAAGCATAATTTATATTGGTGGAAATATGAGAATTGTGAGGCCCAACCCTATCTATAAATTGTGTGACATCTTGATAAGTTTAATTATTCTTGTTGGTGAATGAATTGATGATTTAACCTAATTCCATGTTTAATATTTTGATTTTAGTAGTAACTATTGTAAATGATTATTGTGACAAATTCTCTTCATTAAATGAAAACAGGAAAACTATTAAGAATGAATGTGAGCAGATAATATTTAGATTCTCGGACAAGTATCATATGAAGAATACACTTAGATCGATATGAGCTAAGAAATTTTGTGTATCTAATATTAGTTTGAATCTCACTAATAAGTTTCATGTTATTTGGGAAATGATAATAGGTAGGAATAAAGTGGGACTTTGGAAGATTAGGGAGAAGTTTCCAGAAGGATCACTAGCCAAGAATCATCAAGGTAATTTTAAAAAATGACTCTAATCAATTAGAGGTATACCTAAGGTAGGATAATTTGAGGAAAAATTATATAAATTAGATATCAAGTTGAATGATAAATTTTATTATAGGAAGGAGTGTCCAAGAGTAAATTTAGTAGTGTAAATAAAGTATTTAGCTAAGGTTAGGTTTCCATTATTATTTAATGAATGCTCAAAGTTTCCATCTTTTATAGGGAAAGGAAATGAATATATGTGTACCATGATTTACTAACTATTGAATTGATCTTATTGATATTTTGAACAGGTATTTATTATATTTCTAACCTAACATGTATTTGGAAAAATGCATATGAGAGTAATGCCAAGGGTAAAAGGGAGAACAATCTAGACCCAAGTCAAATATCTATCTTTTGAAATTTTGATTTTTGACCCTATGACTTAGGAGGTAATTAGGGTTTTGTTTATGTTGTGATTGAGTGGAGGGTTTTAATGATTGGTGGCTTAGTGTAGGTACCTTTTGGATCCTTATTGATTATACTCATGTGGTTAAGAGTGTAAGATCTACTAGGGTTTTCAAATCCTTAGTTAGGTCTTGAATTTCGAATTAGCCTTTAAAGTTGTCTTTTTAGGGTGTTGTATGGTCAATTTCTTTGATATTAGTGCAAAAATAGACCCCTAAGGCCCATACCTATGGAAGGGGGATCTTTTGGACATGTGACTTTGCCCTTAGGACATGATATGACCCTTCAAAAGTCCACTTGAAAAAGTGTGACGAATTTGAGTCCTTGGGAGTTGGGAGAAGTGACTTGTCACTCTCCCACCCCTCCCCAAAGTTCATTAATGAACTTGGGAAGAGCATCAAGGCTTTCACGTGTGTGAAGCCACCTTGTAAGGGATGTTGGGTAGAGTGTCATAGTACATTCCCCATCTCCCCAAAAGTCTCACACATGTGTGAGAATTTGTGGGGATGTGTGTTGAAAGATCAAATGAGAGAGTGACAAGTGTCTCTCTCTCATTCAAGTGAATTCAAGTTGAATTCCTATATACTTGGATGGAAAAGAGAAAATGGATGTTACCCACTTCTCCTCATGGAGAAATATTTTGGAGAATTTGAAGTTTGGGGGAAAAAGAAGAGAAGAAATTTGGAAAAGAAGCAAGGAGCTCTCACATGTAAAAGAGGAGTTCAAAATGGAACATGGTGGAGATAAGTGATTTCTTCTCATTTATATCAATTTGTTTGAGTAGGAAATTTGTGTTGTGTTATTTTGTTATGGATTTCAAATCAAGTGAGATGTCGAAGTTTATGTATGGGAAAACTTAAAATTTTTGTAGTGGGTGGATAAATAGTAAATTTGTAGTTAAGCTATTCTCTTAATCTTCCTACCTAGATCAAAGGTAGTGGTTGTTTCTTGCTCGGGGGTATGGCTAGAGCCCATGAGGCTTCATGATGCCATTATGGTAGGGTGGAGAGCAAGCCCAAATTAGTTGTGTGCCATTCTCATTTTTGTAAATGTTGGTTACAATATGAAATAGCTAGCATATTGTTGTAAAATTAAAGAACGAAAAGAGCAAGTTGTGTCCAGTGGTATACCTCTTTAAATTCTCATGTTTATATTCTCAAAATGGAATGAAACAATTTCTTATTCAATGACATGATATATGTTGCCAACTTTTGTTTTGTAAATGGGAGAGATAATGGAGCCAAAGACTTTTTAAAGGTCCTCATATTATATGACAGATTGTGAAAGGATGTTGGGACCCTATCCTTGTATCTTCTCCTCATGATTATGCTTGTAGGAGAAATATCTCTAGGTTGTGGCAATAATTAGACAATGATATTACTTTTGTTAACAATATAAGTTTTCGTGTGATATTTAGTATTCTCCATAAATTTCTAAATTATTAGGAACCATTTAATTGTAAAGTCATTGAATGTGAATAGAGATAATAATATTTGCAACTTTGTCAATAGTTTGTAAACTACAAATATTTAGGAGTTATAGTAAAACATATTTGAAGCAAATTTAGTGCATATATAATTATATTTCTTTTTACGAATACGAAATATGACCTTTTAGTTGATGATTAAAATATTGCTTTAAAATAGAACTCTTTTCAAATTCATGCTTTAAAATCAATTTATAAATTGGTACAATATAATTATTTTGGACAATGGAAAAATAAATAAATAAAAAGAATCAATTATTAAGGTTGTAAAAGATTACTTTCTAAATTTTAAATAACTCTATATTTTTGGGGAAATATAATGCAAGCTTCTAAATATATATTAACCACTAACAATCTTGTTAAGGAAAAAGAAACTCACACTCCCTAATTATGACTAAGTTTCCTTCTTCTTTTTTATAAAAAAAAAAGCATTCCAAAATTATTCCTTAAATCTAGCAATCTATAATATTATATATTTATTTATTTATTTATCAAAATGCAAGACTCTGATATTCTATTTAATTATATTATATACAGTAAAATATCTAAAAAAATATATGTATATATCTTCAAACCACTAATAAAAATAAAAATAAATAAATAATTTCCTTTTAAAAAAAGAAAGGAAAGAAAGGTAAAGAAAAAGAAAATCAATGTGTTGGCTGTGAGTTGCACACAACAGCTTCAAAATAAGTAAATAAATAAAATAATATTACTAATACAAGGAAAACATGGAAACATGGGTCTTCTATTACTGTGCATAGCAGCAAATAAAAGAGCAGTTTTAAATTGTTGCCTCTGTAGTTACAAGGCATGTTTTATATATAAAAATAATTAAAAATAAATAAATTTTATCAGTGGTTTATCCATAGAATGTAATGACAGAAGAAACTTGCTGCACAGTGCATGGAGATGCAGATCCAAAACCTGTACAGTTAAAAATAAAATAAAATAAAAATGAATATAAGATATAAATAAAGAAAAAAAAAAACAAGAAAACATGTTTATGCATGTAGCTGCCTGTAGCTTTAAACTAGAAAGAAAGAAATTCCTATTTATACTTACATATACTCATTTACACATGAATCAAATATTAGAAGATATAGAGATAAAATTTCATGAAAGAGAATAACAATAATAGTCTTAACAGAAAGGACTCCAAACTTATTCTTATGGAGAAGAATTACATAACCATGTCCTCAAAATCAGAGAAGAAAAAAAAGACCTGTAGTTTGTATATTGTGCTTTCTTCTAAATTAATAAGATCAATAATATGAATGAACCAGTAGTGTGTTGATGATTGACAGAGCAAAATACTCTCTTACCTGCAATACAATTTAAGAATAAGGGAGCCTGCGATAAGTCTGAATGACCTATATCTCTTGCAAATAAAATAGTGTTTCTTAGGCCCCTTCTGGAAGGGTGCAACCTTTGTTTAGAGGCCACGACCTCCTTTCAAGGGTCAGCCCTCACTCTCCTTCCCCTGCCTACGCCTCTAAGAGACTGAAACTTAGCACCAAAAAGAAAGAGATTAAAAAAGAATAAAAAAATAAAATAAAAAAGACAGACGCTCTTACAATACCCATCAAAAATCTTCAGGGCCTACCAGCAATAAAGTATACCTGAGATCTCAGAGGTAAATGGCGCTAAGGATTCCGATGCACCATTTTGGCAACTCCTCCTATTTCCCATGGCCACTGCCTTGTTGCAAGAAGTTGGGGAAAATGTTGGCAGTTTAGGGCTTCTTTCGTCACTCCTTATTTCATTCAAAATGGAGTTCAAAATAGATTATAATTCTATGTATAAACTCTCTCTTTCCTTATTGCTCTTCTCTGTATTTTACTTTATTTTATTTCACCCAAACAATTCTATACCGTCCAAACCTATAATTTCTCACGTAGTTTTATGTTGCCACATTGTAAAAATCGATAATACAATCATTCCAAATGGTTAGATGAGTGAATTGGGAGTAAATAAGGAGCCTCCATGTGAATTGCGCAAAAGTAATAATAAACGTGAAATGAAATATAAGTTGGATATTACCCAACAAAATCTCATCATTATCATTAGAATCATCCGAACATGTCTTAAACGTGTACAATGTTGTGCTAGTATTTACCTTATTCCTCCCACGTGAGCAATGTCTTCTCTTTTTATTTTATTTCCATCACCTTATACCCCATGTTTAGTAGTTGTTTTTTTAAATAAGAAGAGGGAATGCATTCCCACCTCTATAGGAAAGATTCTATTAATTAAAGTAAGGAAATAAGGACTTTAAAGAAAATATAGATATATTTAGATATATTTAACATTATGGACTCTAGGAAAAGAAAAGAATAATATCTCTCCTCTTATGTTCTTTCTTTCTCCCTTTTAGGAGAATTAATAATATAAAAAGTAAAGGAGTTTAAAATGTAATTATTTGTGTAAATTAATTCTTCAACCTCATAACTTTTAATTTATTTTTAGAATATATATTTCTTTTATATTTATTTATTTTGGTAATTAAATTAAAGATAATTTAATATTGTGAATAAAAATAACTAAAATGAGAGTTTAATAAATAATATGTAGGTTTTTTTTTAAATAATTTAATTGTTCTCATATTTAAATTTCATGAGAAAATGTTCTATGGGGTTTTCAACAATATCGTCAAGATGGCCTTAGGGAATAAGGTTTACAATTAAAAATAGGGTATCATTAAATAATCCATGTTTTATCTGGAAATTACTTATACTCATATATGTGACCACAAGCCTTCTCATGATCACTTGATGGTATGTGTGATATCACCCAACATACTCACTCAACTAAACGCCTAACCCTTGCCCACAAGAGACGTTACTTAATTGTACAATTCATGAACCATACTCATGAATGGAATTAAATGTTAGCGTTTTGTAAGATTGATTCAAAAAAAAAATTGTTAGTAGCATTTTTTGCCCCAGTGTAAATTATGGGCATTACAAAAATCTCCTTTAAAAACTATTTTCATTTCATCAATTTTGGGTAAAAAAAAAGTCATCAGCCACATACCCATCATATTGCCACTTTTTGGCCCATCATGATCCTACACATACCCAGTAACCCTTCTTATTTTTCTTGTTTTGTCCCTCCTTGTGCTTAATTGGCTTGATTTTTCCTTGATTTAATGTTGCAATGTGGCCCACACATTCACATTAGGTCTTGAATCTTTATTAATCATTAAGACTTTATGATGTCTTGTAAAAGTGTTATGAAGTGTTGTAACACATTTTCACACTTTTCTAGAATCTTCTTATTATAATTCACCTATATACCCCCTTTTCATCACTTACCAAGTCTTATTTTAAAGTGTTGTAAAGTCTTGTAACAAACTTTCATGCTTTTCTAGGCTTGTCATCAACAAATACACCTTTCGTATGCTTTATTTAGCCCCTTTATGCACTTACAGGCCTTAATTAAGTGTATTTTTAAATATAAACTTGACAAACATCATTTAAGAAAACTTAATTATAGAAACCCATTCACATGCCTTGAATGTGACCCATTTTCCATTAGGGACGAATGAGTCCCTCTTGGTACAAAACTCAAAATAAATTCAAATTATTGGTGGGTTTTTATTTGTTAGGACCTAATGTCAGCCTATGATGTATTTTTGGGAAAATAGGGCATAATTGTGTGTAAATAGATGATTTTATATTCATTTTAACCCCCATTCACCAATTCATTCAAGTATTCATTCATGCATTCAATCCATCATAGCATTCAAGCATCCTAGCATTCCTCATCATTCAATCAAGCATTCAAGCATCTTGGAGTAGCATATCTTCAAACTTCAACATCAAGGGTTTGGTGAGTTTATGACTTTGCATGCTATTTATTCATCATCCTCTCTTTATTTCATTTCATTATCAAGGGT
Organism: Sequoia sempervirens; assembly: GCA_007258455.2. Lineage (NCBI taxonomy): Eukaryota > Viridiplantae > Streptophyta > Pinopsida > Cupressales > Cupressaceae > Sequoia > Sequoia sempervirens. The sequence goes on from VDFB02389999.1 coordinate 51,582, forward strand.
TTGATTACCAAACTAGGTTTGACCAAGGAAAACCCCTATACTCTAACCCTTAACACTTTTTCCCTATTTGCATGTGTGTGTGTATGAAAATTTGTCAAAGAGATAGGTCTTAAAAGTGTCATAAAATTATCAAAGATTATTCAATGTCAACAAAACCCTAATTGGAGCTTGGAGAACACTTTCCAATTAGTTTTTCCAGATTTAGATCCGACAACCTGTCAGGCAAAAAAGTGTAGATCAGGACCCATGGAGTTGACCCTTGACTTTTCAAAAATCTAAAAGTGGACTAATTCACCACCTATGGCAAATGAGTCCCACTGCTAAGCTGGAAAAATTATTTTCTAATTTTTTTTGTTCCCAGCATCCCGAAACTTGTTCTAACAGTTTTTACCAGAAACATGACTAATTCTCCATCTGTGGAAAATGAGTCCCAGTGGGATTCAACAGTAAAATCTGCAACATTCTAGAACCTCTCCACATTATCTTTCAGCCTCCAGGTGCACCTCATTCAGTTTGATTAAGTTATGTTATTATTTGTTCATGTTTTTAGTTCCTTTTTGTATATCACAACGTGTTTTCAAGACTTTGCATTTCTTAGTTTTACATATCAAATCAATCTATTTTTTTAGTTCTTCACATTTATTTCATCTCATCTAGGCATATTTAATCCATATTACATTAATCTTGAGTGTGAACATAGCAGTTTTTACCCTATTCCTTTCCTTTTAGGTGAAAGACCCTAGAAGTGAAAGAGACCATTAGGGTACCAAAACCCGTGTTTACATTTTGGTGAACCCATCTTTAGAAAATTTTTACTTCTGATTTCAAGTTCATTTATGTCCTAGGGCTAGTTTTCATCAGCATTGCATTAGGTTTTGCATTGTTTTACATCCTAGGGTTTTCAAAATTGCATTAGTGAAAAGATCATATAGATTTCATTTTTGCATTTCCAATCATTTGAAAACACTAAAATTCTGCATCTACATCATAGTTTTACATCAGACAATCTGAAAAGCATAAAATTCATCTTAAATTTTCTAACAAATTTCAAGAAAATTCATCCTTGGACTCATTCACCACCCTGGGCAATTAGTTGAGCTGCATATTTTGCACTATAATTTCTATCATTTTTATAGCATTTTCTGCATCCCTATTTTTTCTTATTGCATCTTTGTTCTTGTTTCCAGATTAGCTGTTTTATTCCATTTCTTTCTTTTAGTTTTCTTTCATTCATTTGCATCATGGCTTTTTGCTTTAATAAGTTTTGGATGTCATTAAAATATTTAGTGCACATCTCAAATTGTGCCTTTGGAACTAATCGTAATGACCTTGAGCTTCCTCATGCTCCTTCAAATCCTCATGAATGTCCCCCTCGTGATGTTGACATCATTGGAGAAGATAATGACAACATGAATAAGTTCTTAAACGAATGCCTTGACCACCTTGAAGTCAATGCATCCTTTTATCCATCCATGAAACAATCTGACCTTCCTATTGTATCACCTCCTGATATGCTTGGGTATTTACATCTTGAAACAAATGAAGGACCTAATTTCCCTCCCTTAGGTGGACCTATTTCTTCTACATAGCCAAATCCTCAACCATTCTATGATAACTAAGTCACTAGTACTCCAATCAACCTTGAAGAAAATTATGGCACAATTTTTACCATCTTAAGCAAGCAAGGATGTGACACAACAATTGAACAAAGCATTCATCAACTTTTAGAACAAAATACAAAGGATGAAAACACATCAGGGTTAGGCTATCAAGATCCTCCTCATGATAGCAAGCCTCCTTTAGAATATTGGAGACTTCGTGATGATGGCATGGTGATCTTTGATTCCCCTCCCGATCTGAATGTCCTCCTTCCACATGAACAACCCTTACATGATAACAATGAAAAGGATGATAGGATCCCCATGGGTCCTCTTCTCCTTCAATTCATAAAAAAGGTGAATCTAGTAAACGCAAATGACCTTACAAATTAAAAAAACTAAAGTTTCCTTTCCATCCACCACCTGAATATGAAAGGAAACTCCAAATGCTTTTAAACAAATGTCTCATCATATTACCACCTATGACTAGGTTGGTAATACGTCCTAAAGATTCCAATGTACCCTATTGTAAATACCATCATTTTCTTGGACACTGCAGTGATGAGTGTCAGACATTGAAGGAAATACTGAGTAAGAACCACTTCAATGACACTGACTGCTATCCCATAATCCCATAGTACACCTTTCCCACTCCTTCACATGCAATAGTCATAGAATCTTCCATTCTCATTATTGCATGACCTTTCCCATCATGTATCTCAGCTCATTCTCGCCTTGCACTCAGTGGGGGAAAGAAGTTTTTAGCCTTGTCCTAGTAATGCATTTGTCCTTGTCCCCTAGCTATGTTTTTCACCTTCTGCTTATCCTGACTGAGATTAGGTGGATGACTTGTTTGATGATTGAATTGCCTTTGCATTACTAGTATTTTTTTTCTTTGGTGTGATTGCATGTGCGTAATGTGATCCCTCATGACGTGTTGTTATCTCTCTCTCTCTTTGTGAAATTCCTATATTTGTCCCTTCATTCTTCTTTATGTCGTACATTGCTTTCACTTTTTCTTTTTCGCTTTTGTTTTGTGTTTCCCTTTTGGGGATGATGTAGAGCATTGAGAAATCCCGTGTCTCTTCCATGTTGACCCCAAAGGTCTTTCTATTTTCTTTTTCACTTTTTTTTGTGGGGATGATGCAAGGAATTGAGATCGAAATGTCTCCTTCATGTTGACCCACAAGGCTTTCTTTTTCATTTTGCCTTTTGCTTTTCTCTTTTCGCCTTTTATTTTGTGTTTTCCTTTTAGGGATGATACAAAGTGTTGAGAAATCCTATGTCTCTTCCATGTTGACTCAAAATGGATTATTTTTCTTTTTTTTTCCCTCTCTTTGAGTCATTCTTCTAGTTCTATGAGTATTTGGGGACTAATGATAGTTCTGAGCTTTTTAATCAAAAAATTGCAACATCAAATATACTAACCCCAAATCCATAGATCCCTTATGTGTTTGGTGTTTTCATTTTGGGGGAAACCCCTCTTTCTTTATTTCCTTTTTCATTTACATGATGCAGCCTTACTTGAAAACATATGACTTGGCATAGGGCTTTCCAAGTTGGCTCTCATGTCTTCTTTCCTTTTTGCATTTTTCATTTGCTACTTTAAAGTAATTTATCATAGAATGATGTGTAGCAATTCCTTTAAAGTGGGGGAATACATTGGCATTATTCATTTTGCATTTTTTGTTTTCTTGGTTCTTAGTGTAGCTTTTCTACTTCATATGATACGTTTTGTCGCTTTGTGGATGACATTGGGTATAGTGTCCTTCATGAGCATGATCTATCTTAGCATATTACATTCCTCTTAGTGGACTGATGCAACACATCGCATCCTGTAACTTGTGAATCTTCTATTCTTTGATCGATCCTCTCTTCGATACATTATAAACAATGTTCCCTAAGTTATAGACCTCTCATGAACTAAGAAAGACTCCTTTGAACATTCTTTGCATGCTACATTTTGCATTTATATGGCCACCTTGCATAACACAACTTGCATGCCTGTGGTGCCATCACGTTTGTTCATGAGTTCTAAGCATATGAAGTTTTCCTTGTCTCATGAAGCATGAAACAAATTTTTCCTTTGTGGCACCTTATTAAAGTTATCTGGAGGTGTAAATTTGGTATGGTTGAGTGGGAAGCCCATTCTGGGGCATGAATTTCCCCATAACCACTTGTGTGTTTGTGAGTGCATACTAGTCGTGAGTGTATGTTTCTCACCTTTCAGGATTTCTCAACCAGTGGATAGCCATGAGTTTTGTTTCCCTAGAGTGAGTATGCATTTTATTTCTAGACAAATAGCCTAGATCTGATCAACAACGGGCTAGACAAATGATCAAAGCTTGATATGATTTCTTTCTTTCATCTTTCTCTTTTGTTTTCCTCTCTTTCACTTTCATGTGTGTTCTTTGTGCTTATATTTAGTTTTCCATGGGATCTTCATCTTGGGGGCTTGATCATCCCTCTTGATTGTTGTTGTCTCATCTTGCTAAGCATTAGTTCAATGGAACCCCTCTTCAGATGCATTGCTCTACTTTTGTGTGAGTTTGAAGTAAGTTCATCCTCTCACTAAAGTAGGGGCTAAATGTGGACACAAAAAAAGTAACCCTTCTACTTTTTCTTGTTTTCTCCCTCCTTGTGCTTAATTGGCTTGATTTTCCCTTTATTTAATATTGCAATGTGGCCCACACATTCACATCAGGTCTTGAATCTTGATGAATCATTAAGACTTTATGATGTCTTGTAAAAGTGTTGTGAAGCGTTGTAACACATTTTCACACTTTTCTAGACTCTTCTTATTATAATTCACCTATATACACCCTTTTCAACACTTACCAAGTCTTATTTTAAAGTGTTGTAAATTCTTCTAACACACATTCACACTTTTCTAGGCTTGTCATCAATAGATACACCTTTCTTATTCTTTATTTGGCCCCTTTATGAACTTACATGTCTTAATTAAGTGTATTTTTAAATATAAACCCAATAAACAACATTTAAGAAAACTTAATTCTCGACACCCATTCACATGCTTGAGTGCAACCCATTCGCCATTAGGGTTGAATGAGTCCCTCTTGGCATAAAAATCAAAATAAATTCAAATTACTAGCGGGTTTTTATTTCTTAAGACCTAAGGTCAGCCTGTGATGTATTTTTAGGAAAATAGGGCATAATTGTGTATAAATATATTATTTTCTATTATTTTTAACCCCTATTCACCCATTCATTCAAGTATTCATTGATGCATTCAATCCATCATAGCATTCAAGCATCCTAGCATTCCTCATCATTAAATCAAGCATTCAAGCATCTTGGAGAACCATATCTTGAGACTTGAACATCAAGGCTTTAGTGAGTTTATGAATTTGGATGTTATTTATTCACCATCCTCTCTTTATTTCATTTCATTATTAAGGATTTGATTGAAGTTTGACCAAGGAAAACCCCTATACTCTAACCCTTAACACATTTTCCCTCTTTGCATGTGTGTTTGTATGCACATTTGTCAAAGAGATAGGTCTTAAAAGTGTCATAAAATTATCAAAGATTATTCAAAGTCAACAAAACACTAATTGGAGCTTGGAGAACCCTTTCCTATTAGATTTTCTAGATTCTAATTTGGCAACTTGTCAGGCAGAGAAGTGCAGATCAGGACTTACGGAGTTGACCCTTGAATTTTTAGAAATTTGCAGGTGGAATAATTTTCCATCTATTGTGAATGAGTCCCACTGCCAGGCTAGAAAAAGTGTTTTATGAAGTTTTTTGTTCCCAGCAAGCCGAAACCTGTTCCGACAATTTTTACCAAAAATGGGACTAATTTGCCATCTATGGCGAATAAGTTCTAGTGGGCATCAATAGTAAACTCTGCAACATTCCAAAACATCTCCACATAAGCTTTCAGCCTCTAGTTGCACTCCATTCAGTTTCATTAAGTTTTGTTATTATTTGTTCATGTTTTTAGTTCTTTTTGGCATATCACAACGTGTTTTCAAACTCTTTGTATTTCTTAGTTTTGAATATCAAATCAATCTATTTTATCAGTTCTTTGCATTTAGTTCATCTCATCTAGGAATATTTCATCCATATTATATTCATCTTGAGTGTGAACATAGCGGTTTTTACCCTATTCCTTTCCTTTTAGGTGAAAGACCCTAGAAGTGAAAGAGACCATTAGGGTACCAAAACCCATGTTTCCAACAAATAAAATAATTAGAGCAATGTTGCTATAATAGAGTCCTTAGAATAGCTCTCAGATGATGTGAGACATGATGCTAGCCAAAGGTTTATTTCTAATGAATCTTTCGTTAAAACACTAGAATTTAAGTCATTTGTTTATAGTACAAAGGTAAAATAATTAGAGAGAAGATCAAGGAGATCACCTTTGAAAGAGAAGCACAAGCTTTAAAAGAGCTACAGGAAGAAGTAGATAAGGTAGTGGAAGACATCACTCCAAAAATAAGAAGGAAATTGTTAGAAGAAGGGGTTATGCTTCTCTCTAGGTGGGATATGAGCTTTCCTATTGTATTTGATAGCTTCCAAAGAAGTCAAAAAATACATTGCAATTAAGCACATAAGGAGTGGATAGGATTTACACCAGATCAAGTTATAATCCTGATAAAACAACTTTGTGAATTTGGGCCTTATATCCACAAGACAAAAGACCTACAATCATTGATGATCTTGACAAGGTATTCAGCCACCTCCTTGTGCAAAGGGTTGGAGATAGTGATCCTATTGAAACTGTAGATTTGAATGTTAATGTTGCTAAGTTCACCAAAGCTCAAATTGAAAGGCTGGTAAAAGATAACAAAAAGTATATGACTAAAAATGAGAACTTAAGGCAAGAAATAGCCAACCACAAGGAAAATTTTCCATCCTCCTCAACTACTTACTCCTAATTGTTGGAAAATGATAACTAAATATTGGAAGCTATGTCAAAAAGTACATATTGGAGGCATAAGGTTGAGAGAATCCAAAAAAAAATGATAAATTGGAAGCAAAAATGAGATCCATCAAATTCAACATTGTTTTAGAATTGATAAAGAAAATGTTCAAAAAAATCATTGAGAAAGCTAACATGATATGGACAATTCACACCAGAACGCATACTACTTTCCAAGAGAATAAAAGATCACATCTCAAAATAGTGGAGAAAAAGGAAGAATTAATAGCTAACGAGAATGTTGATGACTAGGTGTTCAAAACTTATGATGAGTTGATTGATATGCATGATAAGTTTTGTATTGTATTGATATAAGAACTTGGTGATTCCGATCAGCCACTAGATATGTCTTTGCCTAAATTATTTAATGACTGTGGACACAAAAAAAGTAACCCTTCTACTTTTTCTCATGCTTAAGCCCTTCTAGTGATTTTGGCTTGATTTTTCCTAGATTTAATGTTGTAATGTGGCCAACACATTCACATTAGGTCTTGGGTCCTTCAGAATCATTAAGAATTATAGGATTTCTTGTAAAAGTGTTGTGAAGTGTTGTAACCCACTTTCACACTTTTCTAGGACCCTTTCATTATAATTCACTTAAATAACCCCCTTTTACCACTTACCAAGTCTTATTTCAAAACTGTGTTGTAAAGAGTTGTAACAAACTCACACTTTTCTAAACTTGTCATCACTAATTCAACCCTTTCTTATGTTTAAATGACCCCTTAATGCAATTTCTGGCTCTACTTAAGTGTATTTTTTAGAACAATTTTGTTAAACATCATTAAATACATTTTAATTCCCGACACAGTAAAATTTCCCTGTGGGACCAAGTCACCACCTGGGATGACTTAGTCCCACTGACCACAAAAATCAAAATTATTTCAAAATTATGGTGGCATTTTATTCTCTTAACCTTAAGGTCAACTTGTGATGTGCTATTTTCAAGAAATATTGCAAACTCAAGTATAAATAAAGGGTTTTCCTCTCATTTTCACCCCCAATTAGTTTAGTGCATTCATTCACACATTTGCATACAATCAATCATAATTCTCAAGCATTCAAGACATTATCAAGCATCCATTTGCATATCCTTAGATTTCTAGATCAAGGGTTTGGTGAGTTGTGATATTATATGTTGTTCATTCATCATTCTCTTTCTATTCTATTTCATTTTCTAGGGTTTTATTACCAAATTGGGGTTTGACCAAGGCAAACCCCTATTCTCTAACCCTTAACCATTTCCCACCTCTTTGCATGTGTGTTTTGCAGGTCTTGTATGCATATTTATCAAAGAGGAAGGTGTTAAAAAGGTATTGTCAACTCGTCAAAGTAATTTAATTCAACAAAGCCCTAATTGAAGCTTGGAGACCACTTTCAGCTCGTTTTCTATAGAATCTGAACTAGTCCCCTGTCAGGAAGGGTGGTGTAGACAGAAAGCTATAGATTCCTTCCCCAAATTTCCCAAGATTCCCAAGTGGACGAATTTGCCATCTGTGGTGAATTAATCCCATTGCCAGGCTTGAAATTTTTTTTCTACATTTCCAGATACGCATTTGGCATAAACCTGTTCTGGCAGAATCTCTTTGAGACAAGACTATGTCGCCCAACTTGGCATAAGTTTCCCATTTGGATTCAACAGTAAAATTTGTAAGATTCTAGAGCCTCTCTACATCACATTTCAGTTTCTAGGTGTACCTCTCCAGTCTTGTTCATTTATGTCATTGTTTGTTTGCATTCTTAGGTCATTTTTGCATATCACAATGTGTTTTCAAACAACTTGCATTTCTTAGGTTTTGCATTAATTTAATCAGTTTATTGCATTTAGGCATATTTCATTCATCCTTGCATTGATTTGATTGTATACATTTCCCATTTTGTCTCATTTCTTTCCTTTTAGGTGAAAAAGCCTATAAGTGTTAGAGAACCTTAGGTGCCAAAATCTTTGTCCATATTTTGGTGAACCTGAATTTAGAACATTTTCTTTCTAATATCAAGCTCATTCACATCCTAGGAGTAGCTTGCTTCAACATTGCATTAGGTTTTGCATTGTTTTGCATTCTAGGGTTTTCAAACTTGCATTAGTGAAAAGCTCATATAGCTAGCATTTTATTATTACGTTTCATTGAAAATCAACAAAATTCTACAATTTCATAATATATCTACATCTAAAAACTTAAAAAACATAAAGTTTCATTAAAAAATTCTTAGAAATATTAAAAAAATCACTACTGGAACTAATTTTCCACACTAGGTGACTTAGTCCTCTTGCGCATTCTGCACAGACATTTTTGTCATTTTCAGAGCATTTTCTGCATTTCTATTTTCTGTCATTGCATTGCTGTTATAGTTTCTAGAATTGTAGTTATTAGCATTTTATTGCTCCTAGTTTACATTGCATTTGCATCAACTCACATTTAGAAACCTTTGTATAAGTGTTTGGTGTGTTATTGCTAATACCTTAGTGAGAAGAAGTTCAAGACTCATGTTATCCCATGATAATACACTCATTGTGGATCTTGGGTTATCTAAAGCTTCCACTCCTAGTATTGCAACTAGTACACTAGGCATGGATCCTACCTTTAGAAACTCTTTGCCTTCCAGTGACATGTAAATTGACACACAAAATGATCACATTCTGCAAGACAAAATGATTAACATTCATGAGGACTTAACACATCTCCAACATCAAGTGTGTCCTGAAAACATTTCAACCACTATGATTTCTACCATAGAGAACATCCATCGCCTACTTGAATGTGACAAAGGCCTAAATGTTATGAAACAAATAGTTGAGATATACCATAAACATGTTCCTTCCACCTATAGTACATCTCAACCAGCAAACACTGTGGTTAGCCAAGGAGGACCTAACACTCCTCCTCTCTCCACAATAGCATCCATACCTACCTATACCACTCCTTAAGTCACAACCACAATGCAATAGGTTAGTAATGTGATTCCTTCCTCAAATATTCCTGCTAGCATTCCTAATTCTTATGTGGCATCGCATGTTTTATCCTCTTCCACCATACCATATTTAAGCATTCCATTCACTTTCCCTACCACTACATACACTCCATCACCATTTTCCCTTCCACCTCATACCACTTACACTAACCCTCTCATAAGACAAATTTTCCAAACCATCTCCTCCATGTGAAAAAAAAATCCACCATAAATCAAAATCAGAATGGACCACCCACCTATTATGTTCATAGCATCCTACTATCTTTAGAAATATTGAGAACACTAATGCCACAAGGAATAGAGGTTCCTAGATTTGAGAAATATAGGGGGAAGGGAGATCCTTCTAACCATGTTAATGCTTACACCACCTTATGTAGTGACTTTGTCCTTGATGACAAACTGTTAGCAAAACTATTTCCTAGGACTCTAAAAGACATTGCCTTGGAATGGTTCTCATCCTTACCGAACAACTCAATTCATTCATTCAATGAACTAGTTCATGCATTTATAAATCACTTCCAAGTGCATATGACTCCAAAGAAGGCCTTGGCCAATTTGATGAGATACAAACAACATGAAGAAGAAAAGATAATTGATTTTATCTCACACTATCAATCACTCTATTGTCAAGTCAATGTCAAGATTCATGATCTTCAAAAGATGTTTATAGAGAACTTGTAAACTAAACTTCAAGACAAAATAACCATGATGAAATTTCCCTCCTTTATGCACTTGTGTACCACCCTTTGAGATTAACACAATTCGGTTAGTAGTCATGATACAAAGTCCACTTCTAGCCAAACAAAGAAATCTAAACATGCCAATCTAAACAATTCACAACCATTTAGAAAGAAAAACAAAGGGTTTTTATAGTTCAATCCCCCTCAACAACCAACTCAACCCATCAACAACCATGTAGCAGCTATTAAAACTGTGATACATTATAGTTATGGTGATACAAAAAGATAGTTCACATCTTTACTAGACACCCTTCATAACACAATGTCCTAACTTTTGTAACAACAAATGATTACCTTACCTATTGTCAAACCACCTAATCATACTAAGCCTTTACCTCCAACCTTTAAACCCAATGCTTATTGTCATTATCATAGACAAAATGGACATGACATAGAAAATTTTAAGCATCTTCAACACCTTGTGCAAGACCTCTTTGATTCTGGTCGTCTATCCATTGCAGGTGTTAATGATCAAGGCAATAAGTTTGGTGCCCTTCTTAATCAAAATTTGCAAATTTTCACTAATTCCATGCCCAAACATAATGTTTCATTTGTCAAAGCTAGTGAAACTCCAAAGAATGATGTGATGAATGTTCATACAGAACATCATGATCCCATTCCACATATTACCACTATTAATCCTATAGATGAAATGGTAGGTGTGATAGACATTATCCCTCATAAGGGCCAACCTAAGAAATATCTTGATATTAATTTCTCCTCTAGGGACATACTTCAAAATATCCCAGATGGTCCTCTTTACATAGCTGGTCATATTTATGATAAGTGCACTAATGGGATACTCATAGATCCCACCTATGGAGAGAATGTGATCACTGAGGAATTTTTGGTATTACATGATATTTATCGAGATGATTATGATAAACCGAGAGCATGGATCAAAACACATAATTTTTTTTGCTTGCCCTACAATAGGACCTAAAACAGTGGATGTTACGTTCTTCATCATCCCATAGTCAAACCAGTTTTGTTTGAGGCAAGGCCATCCATGCCTTCACTCAATGAAAGTTGTCCCTTTAGTCATACACAAATGTTTAAATTTTCCCTTTGACAATGAAATATTCACTTTTCACCATAGTGGATTTAACCCTTTGTCTTCTAATGAAAACTTCTCCTTAGAAACCTTTTGGCTCAAGCCAATGGAACCTATAATGTTTGGAAAATAATTCTTTTCATTGCTTACCAAAATTTTAAAGCAAAGAAAATTGTAGAATTGTTTCTCCACAACATGTCCCCATCCACTTCCAACACTCCTATACTGGATGAAATAATGCTTCAACCTGAACAAGCACCAACCCATCAAACTTAACCAACACCTGAAACTTCTCCTACATCATCCAATTGACCATGGGATAATGATAACAACCCTATATTGCCTCCTCGTATGAAACAAGTTTATAAAGCAAAGGAGAAAGTGGATGAACAACCTTCCATGGTTCCTTTTGTTCCTCCCCTTAGTGATGACAATCAACTTATGGTTGATCAACTCACTTCTTCACAAACACAACTTGAAAATAAAACCAAAAGAAATAGAGGAGCTAGGGAGCATAGGCATAGACGTCATGCCCTTTCTTGCAAGTTACAAGTAGAAGAAAACAAAGAAAATCAAAACCTACACTTGATAGGAGTAATGCATGATGACCCTCCTCCCCAATCACAACAAAACGATCCAATACAACAGCCACAAGAAGAGGTGCACCCTTCATTGGACATTATCATCCATACTCCTATTGTGATTAACTTGGATGATGATGATGAGATTGCTAAAATAGACAAAGAGGTGCATAATGATCTGAATACATTATTTTCCTCTTCCATGAGCTTAAAAGATAAATCTCCTACACAAAGTGTAGAACCTAGTGCTTCCCCTAGTTCAACACTTGTTCCTGTCCCTTTGGCTAGTTTCTCACCCTCGGCACATCATGAACATGACTGGGAGGTTGATGACTAGCTTGACGGTTGACTTGCATTTTCATTACTAGTCTTTTGCACTTTCTTTCTTTTTTCTTTTTCTCTTTCTTTTGTGTGTGTGTATGTGCGTAATGTGTTCTCCCATAATGTGATGTTTGATGTTCTCCTCTCTCTTTGTTACATTCCTCTATTTGTACCTCTGTTCTTCTATATGTCGTACATCACTTTTTTATTTTTTCCTTTTGCTTGTGTTTTCCTTTTGGGGATGACGCAAGGCATTGAGACTGCAATGTCTCTCTCATGTTGACCCAAAATATTTTTCATTTTTGTTCGCCTTTTCTTTTTGCTTGTGTTTTCTTTTAGTGATGATGCAAGGCATTGAGACCACAATGTCTCTCTCATGTTGACCCAAAAGCTTTTTCATTTTCATTTACCTTTTTCTTTTTGCTTGTGTTTTCCTTTTGGGGATGATGCAAAGCATTGAGACTACAATGTGTCTCTCATGTTGACCCAAAAGCTTCTCCTTTTTCTTTCACCTTTTCATTCTCTTTTTGCTTGTGTTTTCCTTTTGGGGACGATGCAAAGTGTCAAGACATACTATGTCTCTTCCATGTTGACCCAAATGGATCTTTATTTTTCTTTGTTTTCACTCTCTTTGTGTCATTCTTCCAGTTCTATGTATTCATGGAATGATGATAGTTTTGAGCTCTTTACAAAACTTTGTTATAGCAAAGAACATACTGACCCCAAATCCATAGATCCCTTATCTATTTGGTGTTTCTCATTTTGGGGGAAACCCAACTTTCTTTTCTTTTTCCTTTCCTTCACATGATGTAGCCTTACTTAGAAACATATGACTTGGCATAGGGGCTTTCCAAGTTGGCTCTCATGTCTTCTTTCTATTTTTTGCATTTTTCATCTGCTACTTTAAAGTAATTGCTCATAGTACGATGTGTAGAAATTCCTTTAAAGTGGGGGCATACATTGGCATTATTCATTTTGTATTTTTTTCTTTTTCTCAGTTCTTAGTGCAACCTTGTTACTTCATACGATGCATTTTGTCACTTTTTTTATGACACTGGGTGTGATGTCCTTCATGAGCATGATCTATCTTAGCATATTACATTCCTCTTGGTTGCTTGATGTGACACACTGCATCCCCTAAGTTGTGAATCTTATATCCTTTGATTGGTCCTCTCTTGGAGACATTAGACATAATGTTCCCTAAGTTATAGACCTCGCATGAACTAAGAAAGAATCCTTTGAACATTATTTTCATGTTGCATTTTGCATTTTTATATGGCCACCTTGCATAACAAAACTTCCATGCCTATGGTGCCATTGCGTTTGTTCATGAGCTCCAAGCATATGAATTTTTGCTTGTCTCGTGAAGCTCGAAATGTGATTTTCCTTTGGGGCACCTTATTAAAGTTATCAGGAGGTATAACTTTTGTATAGTTGAGCGAGAATCCCATTTTGAGGCATGACTTTTCCCCATAGCTACCTGTGTGTGTGTGAGTGCATACCGGCTGTGAGTGTGTGTTTCTCACCTTTTTGTCCTTCTCACCCAGTGGATATCCATGAGTTTCGTTGCCTCAGAGTGAGTATTCTTTTTCTTTCTGAAAAAATAGCCTAGATCTAATCCACAACAAGGTGGATAAATGATCGAAGCTTGATTCAACTCTCTTTTTCCTTCTCTTTCTCTCCCTCTTTACATCATTCTCATGTGTGTTTCTTTGTGATCATGTTTAGTTTGCCATGAGATCTTCATCTTGGGGGCTTGATCATCCCTCTTGATCATTGTTGTCTCATCTTGCTAAGCATTAGTTCATTGAAATCCCTCTTGATTGCATGTTCGACTACTTTAGTGTGAGTTTGAAGTAGGTTCATCCTCTTCCTAAATTGGGGGCTAACTATGGACATGGAAAAATTAACCCTTCTACTTTCTCATGTTTACGCCGTCCTAGTGACTTTAGCTTGATTTTTCCTAGATTTAATGCTATAATGTGGCAAACACATTCACATTAGGTCTTGGGTCCTTGAGAATCATTAAGAATTTTAGGATGTGTTGTAAAAGTGTTGTGAAGTGTGGTAACCCACTTTCACACTTTCCTAGGACCCTTTCATTATAATTCATTTAAATAACCCCCTTTTACCACTTACCAAGTCTTATTTCAAAGTGTTGTAAAGATTTTTAACAAATTGTCACACTTTTCTAGACTTGTTAGATCACTAATTCAACCATTTCTTATGTTTAAATGACCCCTTAATGTACCTTTCGGCCCTACTTAAGTGTATTTTTTAGAATAATTTCATTAAACATCATTAAATACACTTTAATTCCTGACACCTAGTAAAATTTCCTTGGTGGGACCAACTCGCCACCTAAGGGTGACTTAGTCCCATTGGGCACAAAAATCAAAATTATTTCAAAATTCTGGTTGGATTTTATTCTCTTAGCCTTAAGGTCGGCCTGTGATGTGTTATTTTTGGGAAAAATTGTAAAATCAAGTATAAATAAAGGGTTTTCCCCTCATTTTCACCCCCAATTAGTTTAGTGCATTCATTCACACATTTGAATACAATCAATCATAATTCTCAAGCATTCAAGGCATTATCAAGCATCCATTGGAGTATTCATTTGCATATCTTTAGATTTCTACATCAAATTTTTTGTGAGTTGTGACATTTTATATTGTTCATTCATCATTCTCTTTCTATTCTATTTCATTTTCTAGGGTTTGATTACCAAATTGGGGTTTGACCAAGGAAAACCCATATTCTCTAACCCTTAACCCTTTTCCCCCTCTTTGCATGTGTGTTTTATAGGTCTTGTATGCAAATTTATCAAAGAGGAAGGTGTTAAAAAGGTGTTTTCAACTCATCAAAGTCATTCAAGTCAACAAAGCCCTAATTGAAGCTTGGAGATCACTTTTAGCCCTTTTTTGGGTATGTGTAGGATCATGATGGGCCAACAAGTGGTGATATGATGGGTATGTGTAGGGCATGTGGCTGACGACATTTTTTTACCCCAAATTGATGAAACAAAAAGGATTTTTAAGGGAGATTCTGAGCTTTCTACCAAAATAAATTATGCTTTAATTTGAATTTAATAAATAATTATTATTCATTTTCTATTTGAATTAGGACTAAAGTCCTGATTGATAGGCTAATTGAAAAACACCTATAGCTTTCAAATGGTATCACATTTTTTGAATCATGCATCACATTCTATACTTCGCATACTATAGGATTAAAACAAAAATGAATTTCATGAAGTTTTGATCAAGTTAAGGTGGTCAAACATATGATTTTTTATATTTTTTAAAAGTTGTAATAAAAAATCAAATTATTTACTTGGAAAAAAATAAAAAAAAAATATCCATCACATTGGGACATGAGTCCTCTACCTATATCTAAAATCTTATAAAAAAATGTTATCATTTTATTGTGGTTAGGGTGGTCAAACAGACACCTACTTATTTTTTCCCCAAAATTTAAGTACTACTGCATTGAAATTTTAAATTTTCACCAAATAGATTTTTGTTTCTTAAATAAACCTAGTAGTTTAGAAAGTACATTCAATTTTATATAGATTCTATTCTTACATATTTTTGAAATAATATAGATAACTTATTCAAATTTTTGCATCAAGTTGCCTAACTCTGATTTTTTTGTATTTTTCGCCACTTAAGGGCCTACTTTTTCCATGATGATCCTACACATACCCTTCTGTAGAATTTGAATCAGACACCTATCAAGAAGGGAACTATAGACAAAAAGCTACATATTCCTACCCTAAATTTCCCAAGATTCCTAGGTGGACTAAGTTGCCATTTGTGGTGAATTAGTCCCACTGGTAGGCCTGAAAAGTGTTTTCTACATTTCTGGATACCCATTTAGCAGAAAATTATTCTGGTAGAATCTCTTCGATACAGGACTAAGTCGCCCAGCTTGGTGTAAGTGTCCTAGTTGGCTTTAAAAATAAAATCTATAGGATTCTAGAGCCTCTCTGCATCACATTTCAGTTTCCAAGTGTTAAAATCTTTGTCCACAATGAGAAAGCTGATCTAAAGGAGCAGAGTATATGGAAAAATAAAATGGATCAGTTGTCTCTCAACCTAGTAAATGATGAATCGACGATGGTGGAGAACACACATTTACAGTTGGAGAAAATGTTTACTTTGGATTTTTTCATGAAAGATATAATCACCAATGCTGACACATACGATAGTGGAAGATACATTGAGCATCTTTCCAAGTTGAGCCTATTCATCACATGAACAACACAAAGATAAAGATCCTCACCGAAGTCACCTAGCATTGGAGACACTATTATGGAGAGAGGGCCTTGCCAGATCCAAGTGATCACGGGTACCTTATGAAGATTAACGGATTTTGGTGTATTAAAAATGCTTCATACTTCATTGTTTAATTCCTATCTTTGTTAATTACATGTGGCAATCATCCTTAAGGTTTTAGTTTATGTTAAAAAATAATAATTGTAGAGATACCTTTTGGAATAGAACACATGAAATACTTTCAATATATTATAAAATCTTTTGAATTAATCAATGAAGAATAAAATTTAACCTAGTGCCCAAAATTTTGGTATTCAATTGTTTGTTGATATTAATTCATATATGTTATCTTGTTGTCTCTAGAGTGGTCTTTCCTTATTCAAATTGAATGTATCAAGCATGCATCTAATTTTTCAAGACACATTTGTTGCCTCTGTGTAATTCATTTTGATTGGTTTCTACAAAAAAAATTAAAAATCCTTTTATGCAATTCATTTCAATTAGTTTCTGCAATAATTAAAATCCTTTTGAATAGGCCATCTTAATTGGTTTCCTTCATGCAATAATTAAAAATTCCCTCAAATAATCACAGTAACCTAGGGAGATATCACTCGGATCTATAAGAAGAGTCTAGTAACTGATAATCTTGCACATTTATACAAAATATAAACATTTCAAAGTGCCATATAATTTGTGTTAAGCAAAAAGGAGGATATATATGTCATATACATCTTGACTCCATTATCTAGTAGAAGGCACTGATCCACCTTAGCTATTAAACAATGCTTTATAAAACCTAATTCGTACACTTCACTTTCAAATGTTAAGAGTATGAGTAGCTATTAGTCTAGTATCTATTTCACATTTACATGCTAGTGGGGAATAAATTGTCAAAGTTAAAGAGTACACACAATCTTTAGATTCATAATCTGCTTAATTATCAAAGGTATATCCACCTAGGTCTAGCAAAACCCGAAGAGTACGAAATCCTAACCACATTGGTTAATTTCATTTGTTGGCCAAAACATTGTTAAACTTGACCATAGAGCCTGACATACTCTTAGGGTTTGCAATTTGCAATTTTGGGAACCAACAACTTCAACAACAAGTTTTGGTGTCTGCTAGTGGTTTTGTTTGATTGGATGGCTAGCAATAAAATTTGGTGGTTATATAATTTTTTTTGTGTAGGAGATTATATTTTATATCACCACTAGTGGCTTGGTTGTAGCTCGTGACTTAGCAACCAATGGGTGGCATAAGTTGTTGCACCTGTAGTGCTTAAGCACTTATTAAAAGCATTGAGCACTTTCTATTTCTTTTTAATTTTTTTTTGAAGTTTTAATAAACCATTGCCCAATTAAATTTTTGATGTGAATTTTTTTTAAATAATTTTTTTTTGTATGACTGTACCTATGCAACTTAGGGGACCTTACGACTCTCCAGGTAATTTTTTTGCCTTGAAAACAAATTTTGTTGAGTATATGCAAATTTTATATCAAAATTCATCTCTTCTCCTTCCTCAGCACAATGGTAAGGTTCGTTTTAGTCGAAAATGCTCTTGGAAAAACCTCTTCACCAAATCTGAGCTTCAAACCCTTGTTTGCAATTTTCTCAAATGATCTTTAATCTGGACAAAACAAACTCCAATCTTGACTTTCTTTCAACCTTTTGGATGCATTGAAAAAATAAAGAGAATTGCCAATATAACCCAAAACATTGGAATCATTTAGATCTCACAAAACATATATGCAATATGAAAAGGTTATTAGATCTTTGCAAACCATTTTTTATTCTCTAAATCATTAAAAATTCAATAGAAAAGCATACAAGAATTTACAAAAAATTTACAAGAAAACTCAATCTCTCAATCAGGAATCTATGAACTTAGATTTTTCAAAATAAAGGCTTATATACCATGTTAGAAATCTAAAAAAAAACCAAGGAACTTTTTAAGAGAAAATCAAAGTTAAATAAATTGAAAAAACATAAAGAATGTAAACTATGACTCCGAGAGATTATGCAATGTCGATATGACATAATTGTAGTAAGAACTTCCAAGCTAAAAAGAGATACAAATACAAGCTAAGTAGTGAGTTTATATAAAACTAAGGAATGTAGGTGGCAAATCCAACCAATATGAATCAATTACAAAAAGTGGAGGATGCCAGCAAAAGTGGAAAGTGTTCCACCCTTTAAGGAAGTGGACACCACATCACTTATCTCCTAGTAATAAACTTACTTTATTATCCTAAACAAGCTTAATAAAAGTGTAGGAAAAACCTAAGACTAAGAGAAAATAAATTAACCCACTATAAAAACAACCTACACCAACAAGTATTATATTTTGTTTTTCACCATTACATCTAAAGCTAAATGTCCTATCCATTTTCTTTAATTTAATAATTTACATTTCAGTTATTCAATTTATGCTCATATTATTGTTACTTTAATTTACTTAGTCAAATATTAAGGAAAGTGTTTTTCTTTTACAAAAAAATTCTTTCTACAAATATGTTAAGGTATCCCAAATTATTCAAATTTTGAAATGAAAATTTTATAGGTAAAATGAATAGTGTGTTCAAATTACACTTTTACCATCTAGTTCATTGCTTTTTCATTCATTTAAGAAGGATTTTTGTTGTCTATTGTTTATTGGACCACTCTATTTAAATATTACACCCTTCAATAGTCAAGCAATAAATAGTAATTTTATGCCCCATCTCTATCAAAGAGTAAATAGTAATTTTATAGCTCATCTCTACTAAAATTTACTTTTAACCAATAAAATAGATGATACTTAAGAATATCCTCAATAAATTCTCCACTATTTTACAACTTGAAAAGCTTATAAAAATAAATGAAACTTGTGAAATTTCCTTCATCTCATGGCACTAGATAAAGAAGTGTTTGAATACTATATGCTCGTATACTTTGTGGCATTGAATACCTCTTAATAAATTAATAGATATTTAAAACACATTAACATTCACTTGAGATACCAAAATTGTTCTTTCAAAAATAAGACCCTGCTTAGAAAAATGTTATATGCTCTTACATTATATCATTGAATATCCCTTAATAAATTAAGATGTTTAAACTTCACTTCAGAGACTAAAGTTCTTGCAAAAAGCAGTGTTATGAGTAAGACCCTGCTTCGAAAAATGTTGTGGTAGGTATTAATGTTCAGTATAGAAGTTAAAGTTGTTCTTTCAAAATCAATGGACGAGTGAGACGAAAAAAAATCTTGTGGCAAGTATTGAAATTCATTTTGGAAGCCAACCGAATTAATGGGGGCAGGTATTAACATTCAATGGACGAATGAAAACCGGAAAAAGGTTGCGCCTACCGCGAAGAGCGAGGAATTAAATAGATAACATTTAATAGACGAGTGAAAACTGGAAAAAAGTGGGGCCCACCGCGAAGAGAGAAGAGTTAAATAGATGACTCTGCATGGAACTAAATCATCAAAAGCTCCTATTTTCTGCTTTATTCCATTCCACGAGTTAGTTTTCTAATGAAGATCAAATCAGCATGGCTGCAATCTCTGGAGGGAAAGCATGTCCTGATAACAGGCGGATCAAGTGGGATTGGACTTGCCATTGCCAAAGAGGCTCTCTCTCAAGGAGCATTCGTTACACTTGTAGCCAGAAGCTCCACTAAATTGGAGAAGGCAGAACAAAATCTTGTCAAAGATGGTGCTACCAAACATAAAATATCGACCAAGGTTTTAATATTATTCATTCGTTTTAAGCTTATCTCAAGACTTGAAATCTTGATGTCTAATCTGATTTTTGTTTTTGAATAGGTTGCAGATGTGGGTGTGTATGAAACTTTGGCAAAGACAATAAAGGAATCTTTTGAATGGAGGGCTATTGACGTGCTGGTGTGCAATGCAGCTGCGGCAAAATTTGTAGTTCTGGATGAGGGCAGGATTGAAGATCTGCATGCCATGATTCAGACTAACTTGACAGGGGTTGTCAATACTCTGCATATTGGGATTCCATTGATGAAGCAGAGGAGTGCCCAAACACCCGTGTCCATTGTTCTCATGAATTCTCTGTCAGGACTGGTATGTTTTTGTAGAACTATTTGTATGCTTATTGCTCAGAAGTTCTTTAAGTCTTCATCATGGACTGATATGCACGCTTCATTTCATAGATGGTGATTCAGTTCAAAGTCCCAGTTAAGGCCAAAGTAATCAACTTTTCGCCCTTATTAGTTTGTTGATCGTTTCTTTTGGTGTGTGTTATTGTTTTGGCAGTACCCTCATTATGGTACCTCTGTGTATGGTGCAACCAAATATGCTCTAAAAGGACTTGGTGAAACTCTCAAGCTTGAATTGATACCTTATAATATTCGAATAATCATAGTCTTTCCAGGTTTTGTGGAAACCCCCATGCTTGATTACTGTAAGTAGTTTTAGTTTTCTCTTAATGAGAATAACCCTAAATTTCATTACTATATAAATCTGTATTAGATATAAATAGAGAAGTCCTTTTGTATCAGTGTATATGAAAAGGACGTTTGTAGCATGGTTGAATGCTTGATATCTCGCCAGATTTGTGTGTATCTTTTCAAGAATATATATAATTAGAAATATATTTTTAAGTTTATATCAGTGAATGTAATGCTCGTTCTTAAATTTAATTGTACAGTTCATTTTTTATATTAATATTTAGGATCATATTATGTGATTTTATTTCTTAGTTGATTATGATGATATATTAGATAATGTGATAAATTCATAATTAGTCAAGAGGCTTCTCTAACAAAAATTTTAATACATTTTTGAATTACTATTTTTATTTGGGATCATATTACTTGTCCATCATCAAATTAAGTATGTGTTTTAGGTTGCAAGATAAGAGTTCATTGATCTACAATGTAATCTTCATCTAAATGATATAGCTCAATATCATCTATGAAATTCCCAACTAAACTTTCCTAAAAGTCTTTTGCACTCAAGTATGTCCATATGATTCTTTGAGGTTTTAGAAAAATATCTCGGGCATGCTCGAAATCAAACAAACCATTTTTATAAAAAGTAGTATTCAAGATTTCTTTCTCTTTCATGGTTGTTAATGTGTTCTTGAGTGAACCTAATCTAATTTTGTTCTTACATTTCCAGTTTATATAGGTGGCTTGGAAGATGACAGAGATATCCTGCAAATTATTAAGGCCACATGTTTCTATAACCGAAGCAAAGTAGACACACCTGAGCATGTTGCAAAATATACATTAGAAGCAACAAAGAATGGAAGCTTTCTTGTCACAAGCCAATTCACTGGACTTGCATTCTCAACATTATCACGTGGATCTATGCCTGCAGACTCATTTGGAAGGGCTTTGGTTGAATTGATATTATTTATTCCTATTAAACTATTCAGCTTCTTGGCTGCTTGTTATGTCTATTATGTTATAGAACATAGAAGTAAGAAGAAATATTAGAATGTTTTTTTATAAGAATAACCAAGTCAACAATATATGTGTTTATTATTGTAAAACAAAGTAGTTCTACCTTTAATATTATTAATAATTATAATTTTGAAATTTGCATATTATCTCTTTTCCTTTTCATCTTAGACTTGTTTTGATTGGGTTGTTCTTAACATAATAATTAGAGTAGAATAAGTGTATTATAGTGTGAAAATTACAAATTCAATTATATTTACTTGACTATTTTACATGTAATTATGGGGATTGATCTTGATTCTTTGAATATCCTTAGTTATTTCCATAGTTGTAGAAATAATCTATGCAAGTTATATGGGTATGGAAGTGATCCTTGATCTTTAAAAGTTTTTTTTTTTTTTTTTTTTAATATCTTTGTTAGCTTCCTCCAACTAGCTATTATGAGCCAACTAAAATATAAAATCATTTACTTGTATGCCAGTGTATTATATTTTAGAACACACCTTAGTCTCATTTCCCTATGTAAACAATCAAATAATCATCAAGGAGAGAATATGGGTATGGACAATAAAGATACATCCATAACATAATTAGAGATCCATCATTGCATCATCTCCTTACAACATCTAAGACATCGGTTGAATGGTTTATTCATGTATTCAAGTTTGACCAAGGGAGAAGATATTTGCATAATAAATTCCCCAAAGGTGTTCCTAAACACCAATAAGAAGTTGCTACATGTCATAGAAATAATTATGAGATCACATACTCAAATTTAGTGCAATTAAAATATTTGGATTCATTTTAAATCTACACAATATATTTGTATCTACAATTGTAGAGATTACTTTTTTCTTATTATGATATTGCTATCAGGATTCAACCGTGTAGTTTCGAGTCAAACTCATTGACCCATGTTTCATGAGTAGTGGTTCAACAAGAACCCATCTCTCATGATATCGAATGGTCCACTTAGCACTCATTGCATCTAGGTGATGCTCACAGAGGTGAAGCACTGGTCCATCCCGGGAGGTCACCCATCCCAGTACTGCTCCAGCTCAAGCGCGCTTAACCAGGGAGTTTTCTCCAAGGTTAAGCCCGCTTGAGTTGTTACCCCATTTGCCTTTTAAATTTGATAATTAGGTTTTAACCAAGGTAGAAGATATTTATATAGAAAACTCCCCAAAGTTATTCCTGAACACCAGTAATACTTCTTGTTGCATGTCATAGACATAATGATGAGAAGATCATAAAAATAAACTTTAGTTTAGTTCAAATAGTTAGGTTCAATTAAAATCCATACAATATATTTGAATATATAATTGTAGAGATTAGTTTTTCTTCTTCCACACAATAGATTTGGATCTATAATTGTAGAGATTTTATCATAATTTTTTGACCAAGGGAGAAGATACTTGCATAGAAAAATCCACAAATGTGCTCCTAAACACCAACAATAATTTATTACATGTCATAGACATAATGATGAGAAGATCGTATAACTCAATTTTAGTGCAATTCAATATTTTTGGTTTAGTTAAAAATCACACACTAGAATTATATATAAAATTGTAGAGATTATTTTTGTAGTTGTGGAAGTGAACCATAGCATAAAATATAGATTTTGTGAATTCAAAAGTCTTCATCTACCATTACAATATTTTCCAATAAATTAACAAATCAATTCTTAACACTTTGCACAATAATATCTTCATCAAATTTTGAACTATGTATTTCAATTGATTTTCTTATTTTTCATGCATAAATTTTAGTATGTTTATTAGTTCTAGCTTTCAAACTATGGTTAATTTCTTGTTGGTGTTAATGTATTATTTTTCTCTAGTTTATTTGTATTTAGGATGTGTTACTTTCTTATCTATTTATTGGTGAAATTATCTTATCGTACATCACCTAGGGTTTTATCCTTAACATTTTACATATTTTTTAATTGCTTATCGTTCATTTTAGATTTGATTATGGTCTATATATCCCATATATTATGGGGTATGTGTAGGATCATCATGGAAAGGGCAGGCCCTTAAGTGGAATTTTTTTTAGAAAAATCAGAGTTAGGCAACTTGATGTAAAAATTTGAATAAGTTATCTATATTATTTCAAAAATATGTAAGAGTAGAATCTGTAGAAAATTGAATGTAGTTTCTAAACTACTAGGTTTATTTAAAAAAAAATCATTTGGTGAAAATTTGAAATTTTAATGCAATAGTACTTAAATTTCAAGGAAAAAATAAGAAGTAGGTGTCGCCTAACCACCCTAACCACAATAAAATGATAATATTTTTTTATAAGATTTTAGATATAAGTACATGACTCATGTCTCGATGTGATACATATTTTTTGTAATTTTTCCAAGTAAATAATTAATTATGAATTTTTTATTACAAATTTTAAAAAATATAAAAACTCGTAAGGCTAACCACCTTAACTTGGTCAAAACTTCACGAAATAATTTTTATTTTTTTAAATCTTATAGTATGCAAAGCATAGAATGTGACATATGTTTTGGATTCAAACTTTTTAAAAACTTTTTTTAAGCTATAGATGTTTTTCAATCAGCCTATCAATTAGGACTTTAGTCATAATTCAAATAGAAAATGAATAATAATTATTTATTATATTGAAAGTAAAGTATAATTTATATTGGTGAAAATTTGAGAATCTCCTTTAAAAACCCTTTTCGTTTCATTAATTTTGGGTTAAAAAAGGTTGTCAGCCACATACCCTACACATACCCATCATATCACCATTTTTTGGCCCATTATGATCCTGCACATACCCTATGTTCTTTATCACATATTAATTGGATTTTGATGTTATATCATGTTATCTCTCTTTGATCTTTACCCTACTTATCTCTAGGTCTTGATTTAAGAGATTCATCATCAGTCAGATTATCAACTTAGGTAAGAATACGAGTCCATCAATTATATACAATTTATTTTACTTATTTATTGAATCAACACATATAATTAAAACATTGAGTAATAATATTTTAGTTTATAATTAATTTTCTTATTTAATCTGAGCCAACATGAGGACCTACTCCTTATTGACTTTCCTGTTGTTCTTCACTTCTTGGGTCAGGATCTGAGCACATCGTCTGGATGGAAGGCGCCTTGGGTTGGGTGGCTTGGGTGGATACCATCGAAGACTCCTTATGCTAGTGTCTGCTATGTTTTGTAATAGCTTATATTTGTACTATGCATAGGATGTATATACTCTTTTTGTACTTTTGTTCTATGTTTGCTCTTAATGTGAGGCCTTGCCTCGCTTGAGCTGTACTCTTCGGTGCGCCCTCAGGGCTTATTTTTTGATCTCTCTATATATAATACAAATTTTTCTTATTTAATAGTTTTTAAAATTCTATTTATCTATATTCATATTGGTTCATGTTGGAAAAAATAATGCATAAATGAAATTATTATTTAAATTTTATTACTTTTTTTTTTTAGATTGTAGGAATCCGGTAGCGCGACCCCCTATAAACTACAGTGCGCCTAGTAAAAATTTTAATGTTACTAGCGGTGTTGGCACGACACGCCCTCTGGTGCCATGGGGGTGGGGGAGACTAGACCTCATGACCAACCTCTTGCAACAGGAAAGATTTAGCCAACTGAGCTAGGGCCCCAACCCCAAATTTTATTACATTTTAAATGCATTAAGTTTTCTTGATAAAATTGTAACTATATCAATAATATGTTTTATTCAAGCATTAATCTGAGGCTCAAATTTTAAATCTAATATGAAAATTAACTACACCTTCTATGAAATTACATTATAGAGTATTTTTTTTAGAAAGTGACTTACACTAAATATAATCATGCACTAAATTTATTTAAGTATATGTTTAGATAAATAGATTCACACTTATGACTTTGGTGAAAAATAATAATAGCAAGAATTAAAATCATCTAGAATTAATCACTTGAAGTTACTGCAATGATAGACTGTTTATGCAATCTAATAACCATTCACTCCAACTATAATTTCAAGTTCATGTCAATATGAACCAAATACAATGTAGTCAAGCACATTGTTGGTACAAATTTCACAATCCCATGACTTTAATTTAGAAATATTTAAGTTCACAAATGCACATATTCTAACAAATCTATTGCCCCTAATGAAAACAATCACTATTTCACAATATTTATCTCCACTAAGTACACAACCTAACAAATAGAAAGAATTAGACACAATGCATATCTTTTTTATTTCTATTTTTTCTTCAAACATGAAACCTTCTAGTTTTTTTAATATAAACACCTTACCCTTGCTTGTCCTTTCTATCATTTGGGGTTTGTACATTGTGCTTATGTTGAAGTACCATTGTGTTGAGATTCAATTATCCTTTCTTGCTAATGGCTCATTGTAAATCATCTATAATGTCTTATTTAAACATGAAAAATGATATCTATGAATGTTTGCTACAAAGAGCTAGGCCTATGGTTTATTCTTCTTTGTTTTAATTGAATATGGTGGCTATTATAGTTTGTAGTTGAGTGGGTTGAAGGGGTTTTCAAGAAATGGAAGATGGTATTTCTAGTGATAGTAATTTAATTTTATGTTACTCTATGATATATTTGTAT
The DNA here is from genome assembly GCA_007258455.2 of Sequoia sempervirens. Taxonomy (NCBI): domain Eukaryota; kingdom Viridiplantae; phylum Streptophyta; class Pinopsida; order Cupressales; family Cupressaceae; genus Sequoia; species Sequoia sempervirens. The sequence continues at coordinate 78,087 of VDFB02389999.1, forward strand.
ACCCTATTTGATGTTTAGTATATTCCTTTTCCTTATTCTTTGTCTATGTGATCATTTTGATAGTTAATTTTTGGCATGGTTTTTTCTTTACCCAAGGTCTTTGTGAGGGTATCTTGGCTTTTCATATAATTCACACCTTTTTGATAATTATTTCATATGTGCATGATTCCTTACACAGTTAGTTTTAACAATTTTTTTTTTTTTTTTTTTAAATTACATGGGTAGAATGTGATAAATTACAAAGAGCCAGGCCTATGGTTTATTCTTCTTTGTTTTAATTGAATATGGTGGCTATTATAGGTTGTAGTTGAGTGGGTTGAAGGGGTTTCAATAAATGGAAGATGGTATTTCTAGTGATAGTAATTTACTTTTATGTTACTCTATGATATATTTGTATACCCTATTTGATGTTTAGTATATTCCTTTTCCTTATTGTTTGTCTATGTGATCATTTTGATAGTTAATTTTTGGCATGGTTTTTTCTTTACCCAAGGTCTTTGTGAGGGTATCTTGGCTTTTCATCTAATTCACACCTTTTTGATAATTATTTCATATGTGCATGATTCCTTACACATAGTTAGTTTTAACAAAAATTAAAAAATAAATAAAATTACATGGGTAGAATGTGATAAATATTTAATGACTTTTTGTAAATAAATAGTATTTATTATTTTTAATATACATTTCCATTAAATTAAAAAAAAAAATTTATGACTAGGCTAAATTGGTCAAAAAAATATGAAATTTACTTTTTTTAAACATATAGCCAATAAATCCTAGAGTGTTGCAAATAATTCATATTTAAAAAATGATACATAATTTTAAAATATAAGTTTTTACAAATATATTTATAACTAATGTAAATATAATGTATGTAAATAATAAATAATAATTATTAAAGTTTCAATGAAAATTAAAGTAATTCCCCCTGTGTGGATAGTAAGAAGTGAAAGGTCCCCTATTTGGGAATTAAGAATTGTGTCCAAAGAATCTAATTTGAACATTAAAAAGTCATTGAGGGGGCATTCCTCTTCAAGGGAGAAATTCAATAGTAGCGATAAGGGAGAAGAAGATATCATAAAATAAAAAAATCTCAAGAAACCATGAAGAAGAGATGAAGAACTAAAAAGAGCAAGGGAAAGGAGGAGGTGCAAGAAGTTGAAAAAAGGAAAACTCATAAAAAAATTAAAAGAAGATCTGTGATATTTGTTGCTTGTGAATGATGAAAATGTGAATTATGCAAAAATAGTAACAATGCAATGAAAATACCAAATTCATACTCAACAATTAATCAATAAAGCTCAAGATCTATGCATAAAATAAATTAATAAACAATTATACCACGACAAACACCATGTTTTTCCCTATTATTTCTTTGATAGTATCTTGAATGCTCAATATGTGGGATTCTCTTCAAAATAGCATAACCATTATAGCACAATGAGAGTATGATAGAATGGAATTGTAACAATCAAAGATAGATATATAAAATAGCCAAGATGATAATAAATAGTTATATCAACTTACCAATATAATGGTAGTGTTTGCTTATGATATTGATAATATACTCTAGATCTTATGATATGAAAATCATCCTCCCAAGATATTAATTTTTAGGGGATATGAATGAATGAAGGCTTTATTTATATGCTTCACTTGATATTTGATCAATGGTGGAAATTAATTGGAGAGACTAATGGATTCAAAAAATTGAGATAGGGTAGGAGCTAAAATTTGAATTAATGAGGTAGTTTAGTTGAAAGAATTAAATAAATTTATTTATTTAATTGATAAGGATAGTTGGGGAAATAAACAAAATATTAATTTTTATTATTTATTTTGGAGAGAAATATAATTTAAATTTATTTTATTATTAAGAGGTGTGCTAGCTAATTAAATAAAAATTGAAATTTTTATGCCAAGAGGTGCATTACAATGGCATCCACCAAAAAGAAAAATTAAATGTAAGGAAAAATTATTTAGCTTGAATTTGACATTCAAATGACATGCAACTAGCATAAGTACATTCATTATCTGTAGACGCTTTTTCAAGCAGATTTAAAATAGGTCTAAAACATATTTTAAAATGGTTTTCAATTGATTTGATATATTTGTTTTAAATTTATACAAGACAATGTGAAAACCCCTCCACCGAGTGCTGCAAAAATATGAATGAAATTCCATTCCGTCCTCCAAAACCCCCATTTTAGCACAGGCATCAGGGACTTTGGCATAGGGTATGAAAATTGACTTTACACCTATTAATTGCATTTTCTTGAAAGCTTCTAATCCATTTCAACAAATCCACATTGTGCATATTCTTTAATCTTGGTGTTCCATGAGCCACATTTATTTGGGGCATCTTGTCAAACAATTTGCATGCCTTTCCTTTGCATCCACTTTTTGCATACATGTCTGTCAAAGCAGTTGCACAACACCATCATGCAAGAGGATCTCTAGTTCCACAGTGGCTATTGGGTATTTATTAGAGTTGTTTCTTTGCCATGGTTCAACCACTAGGTAGAGGTGTATAGTTTGGAGTTCCTATGTCTGGCTAGTTTGACCTTGCATCAAAGGTATAATTCTTTATAATGATTCAAATATCATGAAATCATTTGTGATTATCATGGAATGTGATTGTTTAATTACATGCTTAATTTCAGAAAATGAGAGGATTATTCTCACATGCATGCATATTTCATAAAACTATCTGTGAAATGTATCCTACTTCCATAAATTTCTTTTATTTTGTTGACAATTAAAGAATACCTTTTGTGGATGTGGAGTGAAGTACTGAGGTGATGGGATATTAACTATGTGGCTTCAAGTCTAAACCATGACCTTATTTGCAATGTTTTCCTAGCTCTGTCTTCTCAATCCCCACTCTTCTCACATGTTTTACATAGTCATTCCCATCATCCAACCCATTCCTAGTATTTTTGGCTACAATACCCAACACCCATCTCTATTTTGAGGGTCTCCTGCCATTAATCCAAGGTCTTCAACCATCCATCCTAATACCAATCCATTGATTTATGTTGCTCCATAATGCCAGGAGTTTGGATCTGGGTTTTCCTCAATCATTTCCTATACTCCCAACATCTCTTCTCATTTTCATCCATCAATTTACCAAGCTTCCCATCTCTTCCATTTCCCTTCCAACATAAACATAGTAGTAATAATAATCATCATAAATATAATAATAATAATAATAATGCAAGTTTGTAGTTGCATGAGGCTGATCATGGATTAGATCTTCATTTGGGACTTGGGCCTATTGGTAACACAAGGGAAAACAACTGAGAGGGGGGGTGAATCAATTGTCACAGAAATTTAAAACTTATTCAACTTATTAACCTTATTTTTAGATCTGATTAATAACCGTGAAAGCATAGATCAACAACACATCATAAACACACATAACACCAAGATTTTAAACATGGAAACCCTATTAGGGGAAAATACATGGTGGACATGAATCCACAAGATTATACCCTGTTAAAAGTATAAAGAAACATAAATGGGGAATGCCCATGCATTTAGGCACACTGCCTAGAGCTCATTGCTCAATTACAACAAGGCTAACCACCCAAAGGAAGACACACTTTCTTACAGAGAGATTTAGATTACATCTGGAGGAATTTGAACTGGAAAAATAGCATCTGCTAATGCATGATCATAGTTTCGGTTAAGCACATGAACACTTCCTTACTTTGCTTCACTCTTCTTCACACTTTGCTCTACCTTCGAATGATTTAGAGAATTATTCGCACACACACATTTAGAATTCACTCTCACTCATCAACAATACATAAAAATATCACTTATATATATCCACAACTAGATTTACATCGCTACATGTTGGCTTCAACAAAATAATAAAACATTTACAAACTACCGACCTAGATCAATGATAATATTTAATGTGCACCCACCAAAGTCAACCACAACATAATGAGGACCCAAATCAACATGATCAAACAAAAAAAACACATAAACAATTACTCCTTGAATATCCTCAAGATGCTCCAATCACTTAGTTGTCCATGAACACGAAAAACATGGAAACACAAGAGAAAATCGACAATCATGAGCACAACAATCAATTCAAATGTGTAACATAGATAGATAACAATATAGAAACATCCACAAACATCATGAAACATGAGATAAGTATCCACAACAACTGAACTAATTGAAATCACATTATTTTCAATTAGGAACACCAATTGAAGCAACAAAAAAACTATCAAAATATAAATCTTCAGAATTTGATCAAATCTTCACACAGATCTCTGAAACTCAGCGTGGATAAACTAGATACACTTATCAAAAAACCCTTTAGTTGACAACCTCTAATCATCAACATATGGAACTCACCAACCGACTGAACTTCACTTCACCACTAACAACCTGCAACTCATTCCATTACAACTTTCTCAATATCCTCGACATATACAACTTATAATGCATCAATGCTAATAGTGTTGATGTCAATGACAACCACATATCATAAACACAACTACAACATCCAACAATTCCCCCCTTTGGCATTGATGGAAACACATGATGTGAAAAACACCATCAATGCAACTATCTCTTGGCACTTACTCCCCCTTAGGTTTTGACTCAGTTTCTCCTCAACTCTTTTCACATGATCTCCCCACAAGGCTCTTCTCCCCCAATTTTTTTTTCACATTAATCTTCTCCCCCTTTGACATCAATGACAAAGATCTCTTTTCACCACACAAGCTTTGAACAACATATCTGAACATTTGACTACTCCCCCTAAGTAGCAGCCACCACAATATCAATCTAGATCAAGATATGACTATGAAATGCATAGACTAATGCAATGCATTTCTTTGCATCTTAGTTCTAATTAGGAGGGGTAATCACCCCTAAGTTCCCTCTGAGATACTCAAAAGTGTCCTTAGCAAACAACTTGGTAAAGATGTTTGCAATCTGCTCCTTATTAGGCACATACTCCAATCTGACTTCCTTTTCACTCACCTTTTCTCTCAAAAAATGAAACTTGATAGATATATGCTTGGTATTTGAATGCAACACCAGATTCTTAGAAATATTAATAGCACTTGAATTATCATAGAATGTAGCTATAGGCTTATCATACACAACTCTAATATCTTTCAACATTTTCTTCATCCATAATACTTGAGTACAATTGTTAGCAACAACAATGTATTATGCCTCTTCAATAGATAAAGAAATGACATTCTCCTTCTTACTTTACCATGAAATAAACTTTTTAACAAAGAAAAGTGCACCACCATTAGTACTTTTTTTGTCATTCACATCTCCTTCCCAATCAACATCAATAAAGGAACTCAAGGTAAGATCATCATCTTTAGGATACCATAGGTCATAATCAACTATTCCCTTCAAGTATCTAAAAATCCTTTTCACAACAGTCACATGAGATTCCTTAGGATCAACTTGAAATCTTGCAACAATACATACATTATTCATGATATTAGGCCTAGTTTGACTCAAATAAAGCAATCCACCAATCATTGATTTGTATCTAGTTTGGCTTTCCTTCAAAGATTCATCATCTATTGTCAACTTACATCCTATCACCATGGGTGTACCAACTGGCTTTGAATCTTCCATACCAAACTTCTTCAACAATTCCTTCACATACTTGGACTGAGATATAAAGATCCCTTTATCTAACTGAGTAATTTGCAATCCCAAAAATAATTTCATCTCACCAATCATAGACATCTCAAATTCACTCTACATCTCATTAGAAAACTTCATGCGCAAACCACCATCTCCTCCAAAAATGATATCATCAACAAATACCTCAACAATCAAATCTTTATCATCATTCTTGAAATATAGATTACTATCAACAGTACATTTGTTGAATCCATGCTTCAGCAAGTACTTATCCAATCTAGCATACCATGCTCTTGGGGCTTTCTTGAGTCCATACAATGCTTTCTTCAATCGAAAAACCATGTCTCCTTCATCAATCAACTAAAATCCATCAGGTTTCTTAACATACACTTATTCCAATTCTCCATTTAGAAAAGCTAACTTGACATCCATTTGATAAACCTTGTAGTCTTTGTAAGAAACATAAGGAAGAAATAATCTTGTAGCTTCAATTCTATTAAGAGGGGAAAATGTCTCTTCAAAATCAATTCATTCCATTTGAGAATATCCTATACACATAAATTTTCCTTTGTTTCTAACCACTTCACCTTGCTCTTTTAGTTTGTCTCTAAAGACCCATTTACTTCCAATGACATTTTTATCCTTAGGTCTAGGAACAAGAATCCATGTATCATTTTTCTCAATTTGTTGTAACTCCTATTTCATTGCTTCAACCTAATGCTCATATTTACATGCTTGATTCACACTAGTAGGCTTGGTATTTGAAATTAAATAATACTCTTTTGCAATATTTCTCCTAGTATAGACACCTTTGTTCTTATCACCTATAATTTGATCTTTTGAATAATTCAATCTTACATACCTTAGAGTCTTCTTAGGATGTTCTTCAACTTTAGGCTCTTTTGTTCTCTCTTTTGCACTTTCACTAGTTTCTCCTTCCTCTTGATTTTCCTGATTCACTGGAATGATTTGAACTTGATTTGTAGTCTGAACTTGCTTTCCTTTGTCTGTATTGTCATTCTGATCATCAAAATCATATCCACAGGTTCTGGACAATATACCTAAGTCTTCATCAACCTTAACATTTTTACTTTCAACCATTTTCTTCAATCTCTTATTGTAACACTAGTAGGCCTTGCTTTTAGTAAAATAACCCAAAAATATACCTTTATCACTCCTAGCATCAAACTTTCCTATATCTTCATCTCTTTTTTTCTTCCAAAGATTTTTGAAATATTTAACAGTAGGTTTTTGACTAGTCCATAGCTCAAAATGGGTCTTACCAGTATCAGCTTTGATTTGTACTCAGTTGAGTTTGTACATAGTAGTACTCATATCTTCTGTCCAGTAGATATGAGGGGCATTTCCTTCCAGCATCATGGTTCTAGCAGCATCTTCAATTATTCTGTTCTTCCTTTCCACAACTCAATTGTACTAAGGGGTCTATGGTGCAGACAATTATCTCTTTATTCCATGTTCTTCACAAAAAGAATTAAATTCACCAAAAGTGAATTCACCACCTCTATCTAATCCAATACATTTAATCTTCGGGCCTATCCCTGTCTCAACCATAGCCTTAAAGATCTTGAACTTCTCCAGAGCGTCAGATTTCTCCCTTAAGAAAGTAACCCACATCATTCTAGAATAATCATCAATAATCAACATGAAATACCTATAACCTTGTAAACTTGTGAATCTAGAAGGACCACACAGATCACTATGCACAAGCTCCAACAATTCATTTGAGCAATGTTGTTTTCTTTGAAATGAAATTCTAGTTTTCTTCCCTAACAAACATTCCTTACATATGGCATTAGTAGGTTTCATCAGCTTAGGTAGATGTCTCACAGCCTTTAAAACATATCTTGACAATATTATCAAGGTTAACATGACACATTCTCCTATGCCACAACCAAATTTCATCAACTTGAGCAATCAAACAACTTTTACTAGCAACACTCGGGTGAAAGATATTACCTTTTGTTTTTGTAGCTGATGCAATTACATTTCTAGAACTCAATATTTTGCACTTTCCATCCTTGAACTAAAGATTGTATCCCTTATCAACCATCTAACCAACACTTAAAAGATTATGCTTTAGAACTTCCACATATAGGACATCATCAGTATTATGCTTACCATCAAGAGAATGCATCCTTTGCCATAAATAACACTAGTTGTATTATCGCCAAATCTCACAACTCTACCATCATACTTTTCCAATATCGCAAACTTACTTTTATCTCTTGTCATATGATGAGAGCATCCACTATCAATCACCCATTCATCTTTCTATTCAACTCAAGCAACTAAGGCTTTCTCCAAATTTGTACAACTAGTAGAGTCAATAGACACTAATCATTTTCCTTGATAGCAATAAATACCCATTCATCATCACTTCTATTTCCTTTATTAGATTCATCATTTGTCACACCTTCATCGGTAGCATAGTAACACTTGCTTTGAAATCTAGGTTTGTTATGTCTTGATTTAGAAGCTATTTTTGGATACCTTGATGCAAAATGACCTATCTTATTGCAAGAAAAAAATTTAAGAGACAATTTTCCTTCATACATACCTTTTCCTCTTGGTAATCTTTTGAAAATAAGTGCTTCTAGCTCTTCTACCTCTCTTTCTTCTTTTCAAGTTATCTAATTTCATCCTCATACTTGAGTGTCTTTCTAGATGAACTCTCATCTAGATCATATCTCTGTTTATCTCTTCCAAAAGTAGTAGCCTTAAATGTAGATTCAACCTTAGGAAGTGCATCATAAAATTCACTCAAATCAAAAGCAATAAGCTTACCAACCAACATATCTCTGGTTACCTTTGTTATAGTCTAAATCTTTTCAATAGCACTAGATTTGACTTTGTATGAATTAGGCAAGGATCTAAGCACTTTAGCAACAATCTCTAATTTGTCTACTTTTCCACCATCACATCTAATACCACACACAAGTTCATTCACTCTTAGGATGAAAGTATTAATGTTCACATCATCACCCATTCTCAACTTTTCATATTTCCCTTTTAGACTATGCAACTTAGCAATCTTCACATTATCATCACCTTCATACAAAGTTTCCAAATTTTTCCAGATCTCATAAGCAACCTTCAGATCCATAATGTTTTTCATCTTAGAATCAGTCAAGGCACTCAATAATGCTTCCTTAGCCTTGATATTATACTCAACATCTCTAATCTCAATAGTAGTAGTAGGACCATTATGAGGAATAACATACTTATTACTTGTAATGTTCTAGAAGGGTTCACCAATGCATCTCAGATGACACTCCATTCGAGTCTTCCACATAGAATAGTTTCTTCCATCAAATCTTAAACTATCCTTCTTGTATGTCACCATCTTAGATCACCTCAAGCTATTAAACTTCTTCCAAGGAACCTGCTTTGATACCAATTGTTGGCAACACAAGGGAAGACAACTGAGAGGGGGGGTGAATTAGTTGTCATAGAAATTTAAAACTTATTCAAATTATTAACTTTATTCTCATATATGATTAATAACCATGAAAGCATAGATCAACAACACATCAGAAACACACATAACACCAAGATTTTTTTTGTGGAAACCTTGTTAGTGGAAAAACCATGGTGGAGGTCAGTCCACAAGATTATACCCTATTAAAAGTATAAAGAAATGTAAATGGGGAATGCACATGAATTCAGGGACACTTCCTAGAGCTCACTACTCAATTATAACAAGGCTAACTGCCCAAAGGAAGACACACTATCTTATAGAGAGATTTGGATTACATCTATAAGAATTTGAACTAAAAAAATAACATCTGCTAATGCCTGATCATCATAGTTATAGTTGAGCACATGAAAACTTCCTTACTTTTATTCACTCTTCTTCACACTCTATTCTACCTTCAAATGATTTAGAACATTATTTTCATGCACACACATTTGGCATTCATGCTCACTCATCAACAAGACATAAAAGATCACTTATGTATATTTGCAACAAGATTTATATCGCTACATGTTGGCTTCAACAAAATAATTAAACATTTGCAAATTGTCAGCCCAAATCAATGATAATATTCAATGTGCACCCACCAAAGTTGGCCACAAAATAATGAGGACCCAAATCAACATGCTCAAACAAAGAAAACACTTAAATAATTACTCCTCAAATATCTGTGACACACTACAATCACTTAGTCATCCATGAACATGAAAACCATGAATACACAAGAGAAAATTGACAATCACAAGCACAAGGATCAATGCAGACATACAAAATAGATAGAAAATTATCTAGAAACATCCAAAACATCGTGAAACACTAGAGAAGTATCCACAACAACTGAACTAACTAAAATGACATTATCTTCAATCAGGAACACCAACTGAAGCAACAAAAAAACTATCAAAATATAAATCTTCATAATTCAATCAAATCTTCACATGGATCTTTGAAACTCGACATGGCTAAACTAGATACACTTAGCAACAAACCCTTTAGTCCACAACCTTTGATCATCACCGTACAAAACTCACCAGCTGACTGAACTTCACTTCACCACTGACAACCTTCAACTCATTCCATTACAATTTTCTCAATATCCTCAACATATACAACTTCTAATGCATCAATGCTAATATTATTGACATCAATGACAACCACATATCAACAACACAGCCACAACATCCAATAGGGCCTTCTTTGAATCAATAGACTTATAGTTGGCTTGTTTGTAATTTTGTATTGCTCCATGGTCTAATAAGGTTGTAGGCCTTCATCCACTGGCTAAGCACATATTCTATTATTCTACATTTATAGAGTTTAGTAGCTGGGAAAATCTATTTTGTTATAACGTCTAAGCAGTGGCACATTTTTCTTGTTTGTTTCTCTTTACTTTTTATCCATTTTTGCAATTTTGAATTTTCATAATACCAAACCAAATTTCAACTCAATCCATGGAGGAAAAAGATCATAAATCTGGTCTTAATTAAAGCCGAAGCAAAATTTTCTTTCTTCTTTATATTCATTTTTTAGCAACATTTTTTTCTTCTTACAACAAGTTCTCTAAAATCTTTTCATGACTTTAATTTAAAGTTTGCAATTTATTTGTCTAATGAACTACTCCCTTAATTAGGTATTGTACAATATTTTAGAAATTTTATATAATGTTTTTATTTATATGCAACAAATTGAATAAAAATAAGTGTAATTGATTAACAAATAGCAATGATTTTTTATTATAGATTTCAAATTATATTTAAAAGTAGAGAAAAATGGATGTTATATCTTTTTTAAAAATCTATTTGGAAGATATTATCTTTCTTGCTTTTCAAAATATTCTCTTGATTTCATTCAAATTTAAAGATCAATAAAATTAAAATTTAGTTTATGTTTAGAATGTGAAATGATTTGCATTCAAAAAGGGGAAAAGATAAAATAGAAAGGTTTTTTTTATATTTAAGTTTTCAAGATATTGTGGATACATGCCTTTATAATGATAACTCTTGGTGTATTTTATATATATTAATATTTAATATGTGTATGCTAGTTATTAGACTGCAAGAATCGTGACCAACCTCCTGCAATAGGAAAGATTTAGCCAATTGAGCTAGGGCCCCAACCCCTTTTAGATTTTAAAATCAATTTAATTAATTTTATTTAAAAGTGAACATTTATTTATAATAGTAACACAAATATATTTTTTATAATGATAAGAAATTTCAATGTATTTATTTGTAATCTTTTTTGTTTATTTTTCAATAGTTTTTAGTTTTTTCAATCTTGAAAGGGAAAACTAATAAAGTTAAATTGCATGCAAGTGGGGGTAATGTTACCTTTTTTTATTTTAAAATCAATTTAATTAAAAAGATAAATTAAAACTAAATACTTAGTTTCGTAATAAATTTTTAAGTGTTTAGGGTGAAATTTTATTTATAGTAGTAACACAAATATTATTTTTTATAATTATGGTGGTAATGCTGTTTTTTTAGATTTTAAAATCAATTTAATTAAAAAAATAATTTAAAACTAAATACTTAGTGTCATGTAATAAATTTTCTAATTTTTAGGGTGAATATTTATTTATAGTAGTAACACAAATATATTTTTTATAATTATAAGAAATTTTAATGTATTTATTTGTAATTTTATTTTATTTTATTTTTCAATAGTTTTTAGTTTTCTCAATCTTTGTAAGGAAAACTAGTAAAGTTAAATTTGACACGTGGTAATGTTGTTATTTAGATTTTAAAATCAATTTAATTAAAAAAATAAATTAAAACTAATTACTTAGTGTATGTAATAAGTTTTTAAGTTTTTAGGGTGAACATTTATTTATAGTAGTAACAAAAAAAATAAAATTATAATTATAAAATAAATTTCAATGTATTTATTTGTAATTTTTTTTTTGTTTATTTTTCAATAGTCTATTTATTTATTTTTGTTTATTTTTAATAGTTTTTAGTTTTTTCCTTTGTTTTTAAAGCAGTTTTAAAGTTGTTTTATTCACAATTTTCTTTAGATGTTCTTATCTTCAAATTCATGAAGACCTCTATTAAAGGAGGCTATTGTAACCTATTTTAATCATTAAAAAATAAAGTCAATGAAGTTAAATTTGGCGCTCAAGTGGTGGTAATGTTGATTTTTTAGATTTTAAAATCAATTCAATTAAAAAAAATTAAAACTAAATACTTAGTGTCATCAGGCAGAGGCATATTACAATGGCATCCACCAAAAAGCAATGTGTAAGGAAAAACTCTTTAGCTAGAAATTGTGTTCGAATCACATGCAAAATCCATACCCACTCTTAAATCTTATCTTCTTATCTTTTGTAAAAAAAAAATGCTATCATTATTGTTAACTTAAAATGAGTTTAAAGAAAAGTTTTCTTTTTATGAAAGCTATTAGTTTTGTTTTGTTGGAGATTCTATTTTTTAATTTTTTTAATATTTTCAATAAAACTTAAATTTTATTTTAAATATGTTTTAATACTAGCATACATATATTAAATATTAATATATATAAAATACACTGAGAGTTATCCTTTCTAGAGGTGCTTATTTTCATCAACTTATTCAAAACAACAATAAACTACCCATATGCTATCACCTTTCAATCAATCAAATAATATATAAGCAAAATAAATCATCCCTAGCAAGTCCAACTGACTCAACTTCCATCCCACTCAATAATAAAAAAACTACAAATAAAAGACAATAAACCTTACGACTCCTTGAATCTTGGTTTTGTTTTATTGCAACAAATTATAACAATGTAATTTGTTTCAATAGGACTAGAGCCAAATTTGTGATAGCTAAACTCAAGTGGATCCAAAAAATGTAAATTCAAACCTATGAGAAATCCAACTCCAAGAGAATAAAGCCAAAGTTGCAATTGTGAAGTTTTGAAATGGTTCTGATTCAACAACCTCTTTTAATAGAGGTATTCATGAATTCAATGATAAGAACATCTAAAGAAAGATGTGAATAAAATAGATTTGAAACTACTTTAAATAAAAAGAAAAAAAACTAAAAAATATTGGAAAAAAAATAAAAATAAAATAAATACAATATTGAAAAATAAACAAAAAAAATTACAAATAAATACATTAAAATTTCTTATAATTATAAAAAATATATTTGTGTTACTACTACAAATAAATGTTCACTCAAAAAACTTAAAAATCTATTACATGACACAAAGTATTTAGTTTTAATTTATTTTAATAGAGGTCTTGATGAATTTGTGAATAAAAATACTTTAAAAACAAAGCAAAATAACTAAAAACTATCAAAAAATTTTATAAAAAATAAACACTATTAAAAAATAAACAAAAAAAATTCCAAATAAATACATTGAAATTTGTTATAATTATAAAAAATATATTTATGTTACTACTATAAATAAATGATAACCCTAAAAACTTAAAATTTTATTAAATGACATTAAGTATTTAGTTTAATTTATTTTTTTAATTAAATTAATTTCAAAATAAAAATAATGTATTTATATGTATATTATTAAAAAATAAATCTTTATAATTATACAAATAATGAAATACTATTGCAATGAAAAATAATGATGAAAATAATTTATATTAATAATAATGTTATATAAATACTAATTTATTATAATAATTACTATAATTAAATTAATTATAATTATTATATTAAATTTTAGTATTAATAATAAAAAAAAGAAATCATTATAAAATTGATTATGATATAATAAAAAGTATATCGATTTAAAACCGTTTCTAAATCTGCTTGAAAAAACATACATATAATGATTGTAGTTATGCTAGCTACATGTCATTTGAACGTCAAATTCAAACTAAAGATTTTTTCCTTACATTGAATTTTGAATTTTGATTGATGTCATTATAATACACCTCCATAATTATTTGGGAAGATAAATATGAAGCGGTAGTTTGAAAGCAAAAAAAATAGTTACAATTTAAAATAACATTCAAATAGGGTTAGAATTAGAGTTTTGATTAGAGAAAAAATGATGATAATAGGTGCCTAGACAAAGATAACTCTCGGTGTATTTTATATATATTAATATTTAATATATGTATGCTAGTTGTAGTGGACCAAAGGTAATTTGAATTTTATTTTAATTAATATTGGAGAGAAAATGATAAAATAATAATTATTTAAATAATTGAAAATTATTTGAATAATATGAACATGATAAAAATATTAAGATAATTAAATAAGTACAAATTAATTAATTATTATGGGTAAAAGAGAAAATACTAACTTAATTAATTAACTAAAATTTAATTAATTTAAATATAATAATATCAAAAATAAATTATAATTGTCATGATGTCTACCATAATTGTGAAAGGGAAGCTACCGAGACTGCCAACAAAGACCAAGGTTAGGGTAGATGATTGTTCATAGGAGTACATGAATGATGGGAGGTGTCGATTCAGTAAACTCTTCCACAGTATTGGCAATGAATCTTCACTTCAACATGCACAGAGTCGAGGGGGGTTTGTTTGGATGCAGACAGAGATTAGAGGATGAAGCTTGTGGATGTTGTGTACCTGCTCAAGGGTATTGTTTGAATATGCATGTCCCCCACATGGATTTTGAGGCTTCCCTAAGAAAGAATGTGAAGAATGGTGCTCACCTAGAGGAGTTATCTAGCCCAAACCCTAGACAATCACCCTGGATGGGGCAGTCTGGCAAGTGTGGTGCTCTGGATGAAAGGAAAAATTATCAAGATCCATCTATGTCTCCCTCTAACCTATATAGAAGGCTAGTAGCATGTGCCACTTATGACATGGGGGTTCTAGGAAAATGCAATGGTCAGGTTTCTATATGCAAGCATTGAATATCCTTGGGAGGAAATTACAACAATATGGAGCCCATTAAGTATTTTATTGATTGGGGTGGGCCTATGCAATCCATTGGTAAGCCTATAGTTCTAGGCTTTGTGGATGATTTCAAGAATAAAATTTCAGAAAATCATGAATTCTTTGTTGAGCATAGGCTTATTTTTCATTTTAGCCATTTATGGCCTTATCTCCCTAAGTTACACCAATGGATTACTAAGACTTGGCAACATGTGCTCAAGGATGAGCTTGAAAGATAGTCATGTGTAGGGGGTTTCTTCATTGATATTTTTGGTGATGAGGAGGATCAAAACACGGTCCTTCACAATTTGTGGGCATGTGATAAAAACCTTTTGCTATCCAAGCCATGGCATCCCAATTTTAACCCATCCAAAAAGGCTTTTAATGTCAAACCAATTTGGGTGCACCTCCCAAACCTCCCACTCCATTTTTGGAGTGATTCTTGTTTTGAAGCAATTGGAGATGCACTGGGCTACCATCTAGCGATTGATATTGATTCATTTGATTTCTTACACACAACTTATGCTTAGATCTTGGTAGATACATATACTTAAAAATATCTTCTTGTAGAAATTAGTCTTATTTTGGATGGCCAGAGCTTGGTTCAATTACTAGATTATGAAGGCATCCCATTTTTTTTCTGATGGTGCTTCAATACTAGCCACCTTTTAGTATATTTCAACTATTACAAATCGAAAGATTCATGCTTTGCTACATAGTGGAAAGATGCTTCCCTTGAACAGTATACAGTTCCTTCAAATTCCCCATTGGAGCATGAGAAACACGGTGATTGCTTGGATTCTCAAAAAAAATTACCAAATGACCAAAGAGATGCTTCTAATACGATGGTTTCCCTTGCTATTGAGGTAAATTTGATGAGGGAAGATGATACAGATCATGACTCCCAATAGCCTCAAGTTGGGAGTTTGGTTGTAGAGGCTATACCATAAATAATTATTGCATCCAAGGATTTGGTGTCACAAGCAATTCCAAGTGACTATAGACTACCTTCCAAAATAGTTGTAGATTCCATTACACCCCTTGCAACACCTAGTCTTCTCCAACAATTTGGGGAAGATAAATTTGATGCTTGGGAGGAGGTAAAAAAGAAAATAAAAAAGTCTAGCAAAGGTATGGTTGTCTGCCATAACATGCATCTATGCTCTCACTCTCAATGCAATCTAAACTCTCCCAAAGAAAATGTGGGGTATCACCAAGTCTAAATTTAAGGGAAAAATTATTCCTTTACATATGTCAGTTGGGTGAGGCATCTTGATAGGCATCTTTTTCTTTGTAATGTTCATATTTTTTAATTAATTTATTGTCTTAAGCACCTACGACTACTTTTGGATTGATCAAAAATAAAAATATAGATAGAATAATTGATGAGGATAATAATAAGATAAATAATTAAATACATTAGCTATTTTTAGGTGTCTACTTTTACTTGAGACACTACATTCCATGGAATTGTTTCAAAGAATTTAGATTTGTATGAAACAAATTATGTTGGTGATGTGCCCTAGTATGCCTTAATAATATGGAGGGATGGAGGTAGGATACCCCCTCAAGAGATTGGCTGAAAAAAAAACATTTTTTCAATCAATCTCATGACAAGACAAGTAAGCTAGGTGCAATTAATAGGAGATAAAGAAACACGGTTAGTTGATAAAAAATGACAAAAGAGATAGCAAAACTAGTATAGGTAGAAAGGAATGAAGGATAATGAAGAAAAATAGGGCTTTAGAGGCTACAAATAGGCATGGGAGGGGCCATTTGGGCTCATGTGTACTCTCTCACTCTTAAAAATTTAGATCCTCTAGAGCATCTAGAGAAGAGAAAGTGAGCATATGATATCATTCCAAGAGTTATTCATAAAGTTGAGCATGCATGGGTTTTCAAGTAGTTAGTCGAGTCAGGTCTAGTGGTGAGTGTCAAACCTTTGGGTCCCTAAGGGTAGATCTAGGTACATTGATGAGGAGTAGAATTAGGATTTTAAAGAAGTGTAGTTTTAGGATAAAAAAATCACAAATGATGGGAAATAAAGTGTATTTTATATTAAATGACATACATCTAAAGACTGATATTGTGTAAATGATGTTTAATTGCTCATATGATAGAAAATTCTATGTAGTTGCATAATTGCAAAAATAAGGGTTAGGGTTGCACAAATGAGATACAAAACTATGCAATTTATAAAATTACGTAAATGATAGGATATGTTGTTACAAAAATATAAATTTTGCACAATTGATGAAATTATACAAATGAGGGTAAATACAATACAAATGATAGGCATTATTGTGTAATTAATAAAATAATACAAATAATAGGAAACATTATGCAATTGACCTATAATTATACAAATGACTAGAAAAATGACACTTTTGATTTAAAATAGATTATGGTTAAATATTATGAAGAGGAAAATATTATACAATAGGTGAATATAGGAAGAGTTGGATCAGATCATGTCATCAGAGTGCCATCTAGTGACCATGATACTGAGACTTGAGCTAAGTGAGGATGATGAGTCCTTCCTAAGAGTAGTAGGACTATCACACATGGCACATGCCAAAGATTAGGGATAACCTAGTGTTGATGAGACCATTTGTGGAGAGGTGGCATAGTGAGCACAACACCTTTATCTTGTTAACTGGGTATGTGAAAGATCATCATGGAAAAAGTAGGCCCTTAAGTGGCAATTTTTTTTGAAAAATCAGAGTTAAGCAACTTGACGTAAAAAATTGAATAAGTTATCTATATTATTTCAAAAGTATGTAAGAATAGAATTTATAGAAAGTTGAATGTAGTTTCTAAACTACTAGGTTTATTTATTTATTTTAAAATCTATTTTAGTGAAAATTTGAAATTTCAATGCAGTAATACTTAAATTTCAGGAAAAATAGGAATTGGTGTCTGACCCTCCTAACCACAATAAAATGATAATATTTTTTTATAAGATTTTAGATATAAGTAGAGGGACCCATGTTAGGATATGATGCATATTTTTGTAATTTTTTTCTAAGTAAATAATTAATTATGAATCTTTTTATTACAAATTTTAAAAAATATAAAAACTCGTATGTTTGACCACCTTAACTTGGTCAAAACTTCATGAAATTCAATTTTTTTTTAATCCTATAGTATGTGAAACATAGAATGTCACACATGTTTTGGATTCAAAAAATGTGATATGGTTTTGAAAGCTGATCTTTTGAATCAACCTATCTATTAGGATTTTAGTAATAGTGGAGTTAGAAAATGAATAATAATTATTTATTAAGTCAAATTAAAGCATAATTTATATTGGTGGAAAGCTAAGAATCTCCTTTAAAAATCCTTTTCATTTTATCAATTTTGGGTAGAAAAAGGTCATCAGCCACATACCCATCATATTGCCACTTTTTGGCCCATCAAGATCTTGCACATACCTGACTAAGGAGGCTAATATGACACTCAAGGATGTCTACAGGATCCGTAAGATTTTGATACATGGAGAGTGGGTTGTATATGATACCAACATAGGAGAGAGAGAATTGAGCAAGCTATTCTTGATAGATGATATAGGGATTAAGGATGGGGAGATGGATCTACAAATGGTAATGTGTCAAATTGAGCCACTACCACTAGTATTGGCTTGAGTGATTAGGGGAGTTCTTGTAGCATATTGGTGATATAGGGGATTATCCACTAGATGGGATAGGGTACTTGACAGGATGTTGGAGGAGAGACTAGTCTATGCATGGGGACTATATGTATTGACACACTTATACCATAATGTGCATTAGGAAGTGTATAGGTCATGACATCCTATCTTGTGGGGTGATATTATTACATATATGGGCATTTGAGCATATAGTGGTGACACAACCAATGAACTATAGGGCTTAGGGTGTAGGAATTCCCTATGTGTACATGTGCATGGGTATGGTTACACAAAGGAGACTAGCAGATATATGGTAGTGTAGGCAAGACTTGGATGACCTAGATAGATTTACATGGAAACCATGGAGGGATTGTAAGGCATGAACAGATGATGGTGAGCAGTTACCTTATTACAAATAGCTAGAGTAATTGATTGGAAAGATATTCCACATCATCAATCCAGTACATACTTGATAGGTGTATGTTGATATTTTGGATAGCCACAAGGAGATTTTATTGTTGGGAGTTATATTTATGAAATAGTGAGAAATAAGAGAGACTCTGAGGGCATATGAGTATCTCTTGACATAGTTATAATGGATTTTGAGGCACTTATTCCTATAGATAGGCATTTACACATGTATGTGCTTCATGTAAAGACTATAAAACTATGGTACATGGTGGGAAAGACTCAAGCCTTCTAGACTAACTATACTTAGAGGGGAGCTAATTAGATGACAATGGGGAGGATCCATATATAGAGGTTGGAGAGTTAGACAAAGGAGAGAAGATATTTTTCATGGGGAGGTGAGGGAGGTAGTGGAGATGGAGGTGGATATGGAGACAAAGATGATGGATGCAATGGATGAGGTCACATAAATGGAGATGGATATATGGGTAGAGAGGAGGGAGATGGATGGGGCACCTAACTAGAGGGAGGAAAAAGAGGTGAGTATATGGATGACAAAGAAGGGACATCCTAGAGATATCTAGCCACTATGATATTAGAGGAGTGAGATTATGTGTAGAGAGAGTGGGTTGTGGTCCTAGAAGAGACAATCTACATGTGGAGATGGATGGGATATACAGTAGTTAGCCCTGGGTGACCAAAGAGACACACAAAAGATAGGCTCAAGTAGAAAAGATGATAGTTAGACGGATGTAGAATGGGGGCAATAGTACATCAAGTTTATAGTAGGAATTCTGAGTAGAGTAGGTTATGGATGGGGAATTGGGGATGATCACTGAAGAGGTCACCTATTATAATAGAAATCTATATGTGAGAGATGTACCTACTTGAATGGTAGGATCCCTAAATATTTAAGTCAAAGAAGATCATCTCAATCAGTGAGATTAGGGAGCCAAGGTACCATTGGGCCACTACCACCATGGCCACCAATAGGGCCAAGAGGTCCTTATTGATTTTTAGAATGCTACGTTACAACTACAAATGCTACACAAAAATATTATTGCTTCTATATTTCCTTTCATTAAATACATTTGCATATATATAGGATTTGCATATCATATATTATAGGAAACCTCCTATAAAATATCCCTTACATAGATAATTATGTGACCAAGAAATAAACAAACTCCTAAATATATGAGTTGTTAAACAACTCATAATACAAAAAAATACTCACTATAATATAATATTAAGTTGTTTCTCAACAACTTAATATTAACACACATAACTCTATTTTATTAAACATACTAATCATAACACCCATGTGAACAATAATTCCTAATGCCCCCTCATGTGAACATGGGGAGAAAGTACATCATATGAATTGGAAACAAAATCGTATGCCTATACATAATTTTAGGTCTACATATTGCTATCTAGATCTTGTTGCACATGATCACCTACATATGAGAACTTATCTTGCTTTCACTTCCAATGAACTCATCATTGGCCAACCACATTTCCAAGAAGTTTAATAGTAAGAGGATCTTTGTAATCAGCTGCTCTCCTATACAATTGTTTACAATATCGATGATGTCTACATTCTCCTCTTTTCAAACTTAACAATTTCAACTACAATAAGCCCAACTCTTGTGGCTCATGATCTTGATTCAAATGAAAGGAACCTCTCATCATCCATTCATGGTTTTCACAAAGGTTTACCACAAAGTTAGACATGAACAAGACAACATTCATCTATTCACCTCATATGGTTTTCTTGATTACCACTAACCATTTCAAGATCCATCAACTACCTTACACTAGTGCTTTTGTTCAATACAATATTTTACACTAGGAGGTTACATAAGGAAATAACTCACACAAAAAAAGAAATGAAAGGAAATTCCACTAATACAAAATGCAACCTCATCGTTAGTGGTTAACAAAAGGCACTATTGTCCTCCAACCTCCTGTGCCTCCATCCTCCAATAGATTTTCTACTTAGTAAATTTGACTTTGAAGCTTAGTTTTAGAATGCCCCCACAAGATGGATGTCACATACAAGCGATAGTGCATCCATTTACAATTGAGGCAATTTTATTTAACAATTTTTTTGACACTTTTGTATAATACTTTTAATATATTGACACCATTAGATGAATAATTGATTCTATAAAACCAATAAATAGTACAGTACTACCCCTTGTTTTAATACACAGTTTTGAGAAACTAACATTAATCTTTAAACAAATAAGAAATTTCTAAGCTATGGGGGATGACACTCTTCTCCAGTGGAAAAAATCACCTCTTTGTTATGGTTTGGCAACCACAAGAATGAATGTATAATCCTATGGAATCTGCAAGCATATAGAACACATGAGTGTCCTCATTGTTTTACCATATGCAAAAAATGAATCTCCAACTCAATCAATTTATATTTACTAACATACTCACAGTTTGTACACTGTGATTTGAAATTCACCGCCTCTATATTTTGATTCTTTATGTTATTGCAAATGTGAAGGAAGTTGTTGCTGATCTACACCACTGCAATAATCCTGTACAATTTGCACATCCAAAAGACCTGAAGTTCTTCTTGTGCATACCTTGCTACATGCATTCATAAATATAACTCTAAAAAGTTGCAATTAATTTCAAGGCCAAATTGCCCTTCCTCTAAGAAAATCAATGGATGAAGATGTAGGCATGTGCCAATTGGATTTGCAACAAGAAAGTGTTATAGCAGTGGCCACAATATTTAAGCATAGGAAATCAAACATGTGTAAATCACGTTCTAGTGGAAGAAGCTAGAATCATTGAATAATAGCTGATTTAGAACACAAATAATATTATATTTTCTATAAAATCTTTCACTTGCTAAAACTCCTCACTTCTTCTCACACCCAACAAATATCAATCAAATTTCTACCTCAAACAACTCACTAAATACTATAAATACCTTCAAATAATTTATGGGTTTTGTTCCCCTCTTCACCAAATTTCCAAAAAACTTTGAACTTTTAAATTTCATTGAGAAATGAATGAGATGTGACAATTCTACTAAGACTGAATTATACTAATATAAAAAAATGTGATTTTAAAATAAAAACATATACCAGTGCTCTTACCAACTCACCTATGCATCAATTTGGTTCAAATAATATTCTTCATTATTCTACTGGCATTCAATATTGGTTGAAGGAATCTCCATG
Source organism: Sequoia sempervirens (assembly GCA_007258455.2). Classification (NCBI taxonomy): domain Eukaryota; kingdom Viridiplantae; phylum Streptophyta; class Pinopsida; order Cupressales; family Cupressaceae; genus Sequoia; species Sequoia sempervirens. The sequence goes on from VDFB02389999.1 coordinate 100,361, forward strand.
GATTTTCACAAGCGCAAAGATAATTATTTCTCTAATACCATATTGATTTTTAGAATGCTACATTACAACTACAAATGTTACACAAAAAAATTATTGCTTCTATATAAATCCTTTCATTCAATACATTTGCATATATAGGATTTACATATCCTATATTATAGAAAACCTCCTATAACAACTCCCTTACCTAGATAATCATGTGACTAACAAATAAACAAACTCTTAAATATATGAGTTGTTAAAACAACTCATAATACAAACAAACACTCACTATAATATAATATTTAGTTGTTTCTCAAAAAATTAATATTAACGTACATAACTTTATTTTATTAAACATACTAATCACAACACCTATGTGAACACTAATTCCTAACAAAACTATCCTCCTTGCATCATAGTTTTAGATGATGATTCAAATGTGAATCACAAAATGCAATTAGCTTACAAAATCACACTTTCACAATCACACAATGAAGTTCAAGATCTTGGCTCATAATATAGAATTTAGATAACAAGAAAAGTCATCATAGCTAACATCTTGATTTGCTCCATTGTTGGTTTCTCTTCAAAGTAACAAACGATAAAAAATAATAATGATGTTATGCAATGATAATGATAAATTATCAAAATTAAATGATACCTATGCTTGACAATTATAATGATAAATGCTTGATGATGCTTAATAATGATAAAACTTGATCATGAAAGTGTTTGATAGATTTTGATAACAAGAGTTCTAGGGGGTTTGAATGAAATGAAAGCTTCTTATTTATATGCTTCACTTGATATTTGATCAATGATGGAATTAATTTGCAAGATCAATGGATAGAAAATTTGAGAGAGGGTAAGACCCAATTTGAATTTTGATGGAGGGAAAATTAGAAGAGCTAGATAAATAAATTTATTTAATGTAAAATGATAATTGGAGAAATAAATAAATATTAAATTACATATCCTACTTTGAGATAGTGAGTCTCAGTAGGTCCTTGCATCTTGTCCTAAGGTTGTGCACCTTAGTCTGCAAGTCCTTAGGCAATGAGGCTTAAACTACATTGTAAGTTTTGTAAGTAGTGAGCTTCATTTATTGTGAGTTAACTCTCACCATGGTTTTTACCTCATTGGGTTTTCCACATAAAAATCTTGGTGTCCTTGTGTTGTGCATGTTTTCATTTATGCTATTCTTTTAGTTAATGTGATGTGATGTCTAATATGCAAATAGAATGGTTGAGTTTTAATGTATGTTGTTTCACCCCCCCTCTCAGGACTATAGCATGTTCAACATTACCCTCAACCCTATACCCAATATCCTAAACCCTAAGCCCTATACTCTATACATTTAACCTTGTACCCTCAACCTTGAACACTATACCTCAAACCTATACCCTCAACCCTAGTCATTAAACCCTAGACCCTAGACCCTCAAACCTCAACCCTATACCTTATACCCTCAAACCTAAACCCTATAACTTATACCCTCAACCCTAAATAGATACCTTATACAATCAACTATAAATCCAATATCCTCAACCTTATACCCAATATCCTCAACCTTAAGCCCTATACTCTATACACTGAACCTTGTACGCTCAACCGTAGGCCCCAAATCTTATATGCTAAACCCTCAACTCTAAACTCCATACATCAACCCTAAAGCCTAAACCCTACACCCTCAATCCTAAAGATTAAACCCTATACCTTAAACCCTAAACCCTATACCCTCAACCCTAAATAGATACCTTATACCCTCAACCATAAATGCAATACCCTCAACCCTATACCCAATATCCTAAACCCTAAGCCCTCTACCCTAGACACTTAACTTTATACCCTCAACCATGAACACTATCCCTCAAACCTCAACCCTATACCTTAAACTCTAAACCCTGCACCCTCTATCCAAGTAACCCAATAGCTTATACCATCAACTATAATCCCTATACTATAAGCCTTATACCTAACACCATCAACCCTAAAGCCTAAACCCTATACCCTAAACATTATACCCTCAACCTTATACCCTAAACCCTAAACTCTCAACCCTAAACAAATACCTTATACCCTCAACCATAAACTCAATGCCCTTGACCCTACACCCAATATATTCAACCCTAAGCCCTATACCATATACACAACCCTATATCCTCAACCCTAAACACTATTCCTCAACTGGGGGATAGGCCCTAAAACCTTTATGCTAAACCCTTAAGCCTAAACTCTAGACTTCTTGTTACTACCATTCTATTTGATTTATCTTAGGATTAAATTTTCGCTTCCTCTCTAATATAGTTCTTTCTACCATATTGTAGCATGACCCGATTAAATTTGTCTTGGTATAATAATATATTCATACTCAAAGTACACGTTAAGATCATTAAGCCATTCATTTAATTTTAAGTATTTAAATTTCTAAAATAATTACTTAAATCCATTGAAATCTTTTAATAATTCTAGTGAAAGCATTCAACATCCAAAGTGAAGCATAATGCACGAGAAAATTATAATACACTCATGTTATGTTATGCTTTGACATAATACAAGTGCATTATAATGTGCTCATGTTATAACATGCTCACGCTATTTTTTTCTTTGACATAATGCAAGCACATTATAAAATGCTTGCATTTTTGTTTGCTTTGAAAATTTCCAAGCCTTTGGTTTGGATTTTCCTTGGGATTCCAATCCAAAGGCTTGGAATGACTTTCCAACATCCAAAGGTGTGTTTTTGCAAATTGTAAAAAAATGGACATAATCTCAAGTGTGCTCCCCATCAAGTTTGTACATGTTTCAATGTCAAGTCAAAAAGACACCATGGTAATGTTAAACCCTCTCTTAGCTATCTAACCATGTAATTTTTTTCACATTTTGAGTATGTTAGGGTTTTCATATTTATTTTCTTTTGTTAGTGTATCTTTTTTTGTTAGAAACCAATGTTTAATATTTTTCACTTTATTTTTTAATCATTCATCAAAATTTCAAATAAATATTCGTAGACTCCATTCTACGAATATTCAAAAAAATATTGGTTTTGATCAATTTTCAAAAAATTTAGGGGGGGCACACTCAAATTTTTTTTTTTTAGGATGTGTCCACTTTGAAAATTAATAGAGAAAAAATTCATTAAAATAGAAAAAAATCAGGGATAAACTACATGGAGTTAGCTAATTTCTCCACACCAGATGCTATGTTATGTTTTTAAGAAAAAACTAAGACCAATTTGTGTGGCCCCCCCTTTTGAACCCCTTAATTTGTACATTTTTTTCTTTTAAAAGTAGTTTAGAATTTTGATTTAAAGCACTACAACTCTTGTTTTTGTTGCATATTAAAATTTTTAGTGTAACTATCTTCAATTTCTCATCCAAGGTCAGTTTTTCAAGATTTCAAAAAAAAAAATGGCCACATAAGACCCCTTTTTGGTCCCCCATCTTTGTGCACTTACCTAGACCTTGAATTCTATGTTTGAGCATGATGCATCTACTCATAATATTTTCATGTGTTCTATCATAATCATAAAATAATTAGTCAAGTGAAAGGTGGTGAGATACCTTTAGACATATCACTGCATTTGATAGTAGGTAAAATGATGAGTTACAAAATTTGTTTTAATACTACATGTGGATAATCTACCAAACTTGTTAATTCTCATATTGATAATTTTGGTTTGATGTATGCATGATGGTCATTGGTACTAGTGCTAAATCCACCACCATTGTCCCCATTTTATAAATTTGACATTGATTGAAACTCATGGGGATGAGGAGTGTTATATATACTATAAAATATTGTCTAACATTGGTAGCCTCATATAGACATACACTAACACATAAATCAAAATTAATGATAAGTATTTAATACACTCCTTGAGTATTGAAAATAGACTATCGATAAATAATTATTCAAAACGATCATCTAGTATTTGAAACTAAATCCATCATTTAAAATTGAATTACATACTTCTTGATTGTCTCTTTTATCCTTGTTTACATTGTACTAGTTTGTCAATTGTTACTTTAATAAACTTAATGTTGTGTTCAAAATGATAAAAAATGTATTGATCAATTCTTCAAAAATAAATAGGGGAGAGGGGCCCATAGTGGAGTGGGGTCCAATAGTGGGGATATAGGTAGTCCTTAGTGGGCCCCACAGTGGGGCACCTTAATATCCAATTACAAAACACTTTTTATCGATAAAGTACACAAACTAACAAATCATGTGATGCCACATCAGCGCACCAATAAAACATGACTTAGTGCACCACTATCGGTCTCACTTGTTTTTAGGCCTTTTTGGATACCTCAACAAAAAGCATGTTGATGTGGCATCATATTTGATGATGTGGCCCTAAAATGAAGTATAAAAGCATGTGAGTTGCAAATAAACTATTGTACAAAATTGGGAGTGATTTGAAATTTCCACATAGGATTTTGAGAAACGCGAAATTAGGGTGCTCCACTATGGGCCCCTCTTCCCTAAATCCTAAACTAAAAAATAAAACCAAATAATTATATAATCATTAATATTATGTGCAAATAATTTAACAATCAATTTACCCTCATAGATTAAATACTCTCTTTCTTGTGAAATCCTCCTTTAATTTTTTTTCAAATCATTCGTACAATTATCTACATTTTGTAAGTTAATCATAATATAGTGGTTAAAATTTGTTTGGATAGCTAGATAGGAAAGCTTTTTATATGCAATGGCATCAACTATGGAAGCATCGACATTAGACATCATGAGGAAAATCAAAGATATTGTTATTGCTATTGTTTCTCATCCTACCAACATTGAACAAGAGTTTTTGGATCAATTGTGTGTAGATTTTTACATCAACGTTTCAGATCATACTCCATGATCCATCATCAGGATGAAAAGCAGATAAAGAGAGAAGTCAAGATAACCACTTGAATTACAAACGTACCTAAAAAATTATCATATTTTCTTATGTCACCAGTTTGGAAATGACCCAGGAGGCATTATCTGGTCACATGCCATTATACTAATCTATAAATGCATGCTTCAACCTCAACTAAACCCAAGAGAAGACCTCTAATCATAAATCTAATCACCCAAGTATTGAGATTCCTTATGGAAAGACAAGACATGATCATGTCATAAAATATTTCAGTGGTGAAGATATTTTGCTTGATCAACATGATAAAATCAAGAGAAGTGTTTCGGGTTTACTTGAGTATGAAAAGATTGTCCTAGGAATAGAAGAACGTAGTTATGTAAACTAGGGGAAGTGTTGTTCACCATAAGTAAGAACAGATTTTTTGAGTTTGTTCAAAGAATAAACAGTTGTATTTTCTTGGTCAAATGGGGATGTCCATTCCTTTCAATATAATCAATTGCATCACATAATATCTCTTAATCTGAAAGTCAATTGTTTTGAAACAGACAATGTCAGATCATACTGAAAACTTAAGAATTAATAAACTGCTAGACACATGCATTAATTTTTCGATTAGGTTTTCCACCTGTGCATAACAATATTTAAATCTTGCTGTTTGTTGGTTTTTGAAATCTACACCAAATTCCAACCAGAGGACTTTATCCTTTCCCTGAATAGACCAGATCCTTGAAACTGTTATTACTTCAAAGTGGTTTTTCGTTTTATACAAATTTTCTATATTTTTCCTTGAATCTTTTCTTAGTTCAAAGACAATTTTCGTATTGAAAATACTTTTTATCTTAAAATCAGATGGAAATGTCAGAAGAAGACCAGTATAAAATTATCAGATCATTTAAGTCAACTTTTAGAACTTAACATGATGTATGGACTTTTTTTCAACTTTATGTTGGAGGAAGATATTTTTTTAGACAATGAAAGTTTGAGGATTTGATTGAAAGTTGGAGGAAGATTTTTTTTTTGGACATATAGTCTTTAAGTGAAAGTTTGTGGATTTGACTATTTGATCATTGAATTGAATGATGTTTCAATTAGTAAATTGAATTCATAAACATTTTTGCATTTTTAAAAAGATTAATTTATTATGAAAGTTCATTACAATAATAAGATCTATCTCATCGTTATACAAATAAGAGTACCATTCAAGTGAAATCTTAATAATAAAATATATTTTTAAAATATTAAAGATGCTATATCATTAGCTCCCTATTTTAGTGTGACTAAATTTTTAATAAAGACTGCAAAGTATATAGATATATGTATTGACACTCTCTTTTGCAATTCTTTTTTAATAAAATGATTGCTAGAATTGATTCATAGAAGAGAAGGAATACTAGTTTCTCTTGGTTCTCTTTTCACAAGGTATGGATGAACAATATTGACATTGTGATTTGTTTGATTTATAACGACTGTCCTAGCTATATAAATGAAAATAAATAGTGTAGAGCATTAAAATTGATTGTCAATAAATACTGAGTTTATAATGAAGTGTTTTCAAAGAGGTTTATTGGTGGTATATTCTTTAGGTATGTTGATTAAAATTTAACACAATATTTTTATAGTAATTTTACAATGAAAATTATAGAGGGTATTATTTGATACTATACCTTTTTTAGTAAAATTTAAGAGAAAAACAATATTAGTCTTTACTATTCTAAATTTAGATTTTAGGAGTACTCTAAATCTTCACCCAAGCAAAGGTCAAAGGACACATGTATGTACTCACAACAATAAACTACTTCACAAACTAGTAGAAGCACTTCCTACCAATAATATAATGTGTGAAATATTATTTTTAGAGACTTTCATAAATGAATCATAGATAATGCTTCAAAATGATCTTATGCTAATTTATTGATCATATGGTATAGTGTCACAAAATATACTTAATTATTATCGACATGATAATGGCTAGGATGAATCATCAAATAGGAGTCTCAATAAGATTGTGAATTTTTTTTTATGATAATTAATACATGTGGTATGAAACTATCTAAATTGTTGATAATTTGGTTAAAAATATAGTAAAAATTATTGACCCTTAATACTCACTAATTTTTTTAACAATAATAAAATATGTTTAGAAATAGAAATATCATCAAGGTAATGAAATATGTGATACCACAAGTGTTGAGAAAATGTCTCAACCTTGCTTTGTTTTTAATTTATTAAATGAAAATTTGTAATTATCTTTTATTTGTCATGAAAGTTGCTTAATGCAACTATGAAAACTTGCAAAGTGTTTTAATTGTCAAATTAGAAAGAGCATGAAAAAAAGGGGAAGATAAATGTGAGTTTGGAAAAGATAATTTTTTTTTTTAGTTGAACGTGCACATTACTAAAAAATGGATAACATCACAAAAAAATATTGAGAAGTTCATCTCGGCTGGACATTGAGAAGTTCAACGGTACTAGGTAAGAGCTTTGGAAGTTAAAGATGGAGGATCTCTTGGAAGAAAGAGATCAATGGGTTGTTGTTAGTAAAGACAATAAACGAGAAACTATGTCAGATGAGCATTGAATTAAGTTAGATAAAAAGGTTCGTGGTACTATTTATTTGTGTTTATCTGATTCTATTCTATTAAATGTGTCTAATGAGACTACTACATATAGATTATGGAATAGAATAGGAGAGATATACCAAACTAAGAGTCTCATTAACAAGTTATTTATGAAAACGAAAGTTATATTCTCTTAAAATGAATAATGGAGACTTGATTGCAGAACACTTGAATTCATTTAATCTAATCTTGAGTCAACTACAGTCAATTAATGTAAAGATAGATGAGGAGGATAAATGTATTTTATTATTATTTTCACTACCTGAATCCTGGGATAATCTTATTGTTACAATCAGTGGTTCATTTTCAGATGATTTAAAGTTGGATGCCCTTGTTGCCACTCTAATTTCGGAGGAAATGAGGAGGACTTCAAAGGGGTCTAAAGATGCATTGCATGTATGCGATAGATCTAAGGATAAAGGTAAGGACAAAAAGAAAGGTGAAAATGACAAGTCTAAGGATCGTTCTAAGTATAAGAGAAGGTCAAAATCACCTGGTAAGAGTAGATTGAGGTGTTGGAACTGTAGTAAACGGGGGCATCTAAAAAAGGAACATGTAAGAATAAAAAGAAAAATAATGATGATTCCTCTACAGATAAATCCTTTGATGATGAAGCTATTGATGCTTTTATTATTTCTGCTAATATGACTTATGAATACTCATGGGGATGAGGAGTGTTATATATATTATAAAATATTGTTATCTAACATTGGTAACCTCATATAGGCATACACTAGCACATAACTCAAAATTAATGATAAGTATTTAATACACTCCTTGAGTATTGGAAATAGACTATTGATAAATAATTATTGAAAATGATTATCTAGTATTTGAAACTTATTTTAGCTACCATCATTTAAAATTGAATCACATACATATTGATTGTCTCATTTTGTCCTTGTTTACATTGTACTAGTTTATCAATTGTTACTCTAATAGGTTTGATGTTGTGTTCAAAATGATGAACACAAATATTGATCAAAACTTCAAAAGAAAAAAATGAAATCACAAGATAACGAATAATACCAAATAATTATATAATCATTAATATTATGTGAAATAATTTAACAATCAATTTATCCTCATAAAAATAACTTAAAGATATAAATTTTAAAGAATGAATCAATCATATCTCTCATCATAAATTGTAAAAAACTAAATATTGAATAAATTCACGGTCCATATAACTATGCCCTACAAAACCCCACCACCCAGAGCCCCAACCCCACCGACCATACCCTCCAATGGATGGTGGGATCGGCCTTGGGTACTTGTTGAAATCCTCTATTTTTTTCCAAATCATTGACACAATTATCTACATTTTGTGACTTAATCACAATCTAGTGGTTAAAACGTGTTTGGATAACTAGATATGAAAGCATTTTATATGTAATGACATCAACTATGGAAGCATCACATGAGACATCATGAGGAAAATCAAAGGTATTGTTATTGCTATCATTTCCCATCCTACCAACAATGTAAAGATAACCACTTGAGTTGCAGACATACCTAAAAATTATGGCATTGTCTTATGTCATCAGTTTGGAAATGACCCAGGAGGTATTATCTGGTCACATGCCATGATACTAATCTATAAATGCATACTTCAACCTGAACTAAAACAAAGAGAAGACCTATAATCATAAATCTGATCACCCAAGCATTGAGATTCCTTATAGAAAGACAAGACATGATCATGTCAACAAATATCTCAGTGGTGAAGATATTTTGTTTCATAAATACATAATATCTCTTAATCTGAAAGTCAATAGACAATGTCAGATCATACTGATAACTTAAGAATTAAGAAATTGCTAGACACATGCATTCCACCTGTATTGCCAACTTTGCAGCTGTGCATAACAATATTTAAATCTTGACTTTATCCTTTCCCTGAATAGACCAAATCCTTGAAACTGTTATTAGTTCAAAGTGGTTTTTCGTTTTATACAAATTTTCTATATTTTTCCTTGAAGCTTTTATTAGTTGCAAGACAATTTTCGTATTGAAAAAAATGTTAAAATCAGACGGAAATTTCAAAAGAAGACCAATATAAAATCATCAGATAACATTTAAGTCAACTTTTAGAACTTAACATGATGTATTGAATTTTATTCAAACTTTATGTTGGAGGAAGATATTTTTTTAGGATTTGACTGAAAGTTGAAGGAAGATATTTTTTTGGACATATAGTCTTTAAGTAAAAATTTGTGGATTTGACTATTTGATCATTGAATTGAATGATGTTTCAGTTAGTAAATTGGATTCATAATAATTTTTTAGAAAGATAAATTTATTATGAAAGTTGATTAAAATAATATCTATTTCATCCTTATACAAATAAAAGTGTCATTCAAATGAAATCTTAATGATAAAATATCTTGTTAAAACATTAAAAATGCTATATCATTAGCTCCCTATTTTAGTGTGACTAATTTTTAATAAAATTTTCAAAGTACATAGATATATGTATTGACACTCTCTTTTGAATATATATATGTTTAAATTGATTGCTAGAATTGATACATAAAAGAAAAGGAATACTAGTTTCTCTTGATTTTCTTTTCAAAAGGTATGGACAGATAGTATCGACACTGTGATCTATTTGATTTACAATGATTGTCCTAGCTATCTGAATGAAAACAAACATAGTGTAGAGCATCAAAATTGACTATCAATAAACAATGAATTTATAATTAAGTGTTTTCTAAGAGATTTATTGGTGCTATTTTCTTTAGGTGTGTTGATTAAAATTCAACACAATATTTTTAATTGTAATTTTACAATAAAAATTGTTTAGGGTATTATTTGATACTATATATTTTTTGCTAGATCTTAAGAGAAAGGTAACATTAGTCTTTACTATTCTAAATTTAGATTTTAGGAGTACTCTAAATCTTCACCTAAGTAAAGGTAAAAGGACACATGTATGTACTCGCAACAATAAACTACTTCACAAACTAGTAGAAGCACTTCCTACCAATAATTTAATGTGTGAAATATTATTTTTAGAAATTTTAAAGACTTTCATAGATGACTCATAGATAATGCTTCAAAATGATCTTATGCTAATTTATTGATCTATTGGTGTGAATATGGTATAGACATTTATGTAATTATTATCCACATGATAATGTTTAGGATGAATCATCAAATAGGAGTCTCAATAAGATTGTGAAATATTTTTGATAATAAATAATACATGTGGTATGGAGCTTTCTAAATTAATGTTGATAATTTGGTTAAAAATATAATAAAAAATATTAACCCTTACTACTTACTATTTTTATTAACAATAATAAAATATGTTTAGAAATAGAAATATCATCGAGGTAATGAAATATGTGACACCATAATAACATTGATATATGCGGGGATACACTTTTCAAGTAGATAACTCCACCGCCAAAGAGATTACAAGCTTGTAGTAATCTCCAAAAATGAGTACATTAACACAATTTATGTTTAATCTAGCAACATTAAGGTAGAATAATGGTAAAACCTATAAAATTTCAAAAAATTTCTATTTCAACACATTAATAAATATGCAAATACAATACACGATATCATAAATGTTATTATAAATCAAGTGTAAAACTATGATACCTTTTTAGCTATCTAAAATGACTATTCAAATCTAAATATAACAAACAAATGTGAGAAAACAAATTCTAACACCCCACACACATGTGGAAAATCTTGAAATAGTATATAACTACCATATTGTAAGAAATCTATCATAATCTATCATAGTAATCATATACCCAAAAGATGCTCTTACAACCTATCATAACTACTTTGACATGTTTTCATATAATTTATCATAACTATTATTACTATCGTAGATTCTTTCTACTAAAAATAAGTAGTAAAGGATAAATCCTAATGCCCCCATTCAATGTCACCTCATAATACATATTTAATTTCACTATAAAAAATTAATAATTAAATATTTATCCCTTTATGTTAGGAATTGTAGGCAAGAACATAGGGAATGAATTATCAATTATATTTTGATTAAATTAACATTGAACAAAAATAACAAACGAATGAAAATAAATTCACAGAATAGAGTGAGACAACAAGAGTTGAAGAAGGCGGCCGGGCTTGGGCTAAGGCATAAGTGGAAGAAGGCTGGATTACAGTAACAGGGAAAAAATCAAAACCCTCCGGGCCTTCCTTCGATATGATGCTTCGTTCCCACAAGAGCAATTCTAAGTCTAAATCTTGATGCTCTTGGTTTGGGAGCTGGGTTTTTGGGTGCTATAGGCTGTCCTTTCGACAACCTGGCTTTTTTCTGAATTGTAAAGGGTTACAGATCCCTTCAAAATCTGCTTATCCCTAATATCAAAAACAAGAGCTGAACATGGTTCACCCAATTCTCGGGCTATGTCCACAAACAATAGTCCATTATATTAAACAACTTCCAACAAATATAATTCCTATAGCAATAGCTGCATTGTCCAACAATTGATTCAAATGATTTCCACTGCTTTGTTTTTCACACATAGTGTTACGTGTGTCCAATGCAATACCTGCATAATCTTTGTCACTTCCTCGTACTATACCACATGACTTAAAAAACTCCACACAATTTGTAACACCAATTTCATGCAACAAAAGACAACCAAAACCAAAATGTGACTGTCCAAATATGTGATAGTTGGTTTCTAGTTCGCAACAAGAAAACTCTTCAACTTTTACCCCTTAGCAACACTTTACCTCATGAGGAGCATCAAAGTTACCCTCTTTATAATTCTTGGAGATACATATAATATTATCTAACTATTGAATAATAAAAAAAAGTAATATAGTCTTAATATTGTAAGGTGAATATAATATAGTTATAACATTCTCCCAGTTGATATTTACATTGCAATAGCATAATAGTGTTGTGCCTTGTACACACGCCTCGTTCGAAACAGGGACCCCCTCTTTTCTTGTCCCACTTTTAGGTTGCCTTGTATTTTCTCCTTAAGAGAAAGGGTCCTCAAAATTTTGATTTTTGGTCATCTCCAAAGTCTTTTATCAAGTTTCTATCAAAATTGGGAGATGTGTGAATGTCTTGCAACAATTGGCCAAATTGATCTTATTTAAAATTCCTTAGGGTGGTCTCAGTGCCAAGTTTATACATATCTCAAAGTTTTTCAAACTTTGAGGATTTTTGTGTCTCATGAAATTCATGAAGAATTGACTCTCACAAAATGTTCGAAAATCCAAAACAAGATCTCAAATCTCTGAATTTCAAAGGTATGCAAGATCTTCAAAACTCCTTTCAACGGGTGAAATTTTGAAGTGACTAGTTGATGTGATGTACATCTATGACTGTCAACAAATTTTTTTATGAAGTATGATGGAATTTTAAAACAACTTTTGCAAATTCATTCCTCGTTGTGATTTTATTTTGCAAACTCGAAGTGAAGAGTGAAGGCAATTTAGGGCATCTAGGCAAGCAAGAGAGTGAAGTTGTAGAGTTTGAGTGCATATCAAGGGTAATTTCGAGTTGATTTTCCTCACACACTAGTTCAAAGGTTGGTAGAAATTCCATGCACTCCTTTTAAAAAAATCCTTACATTTTTGGTTTGATTCGAATGTCAAATTACATAGGGAAAAATGTTAAAAATTCAAATGCACAAAGCACATCATTATATGTTGCCTATTTTGAAGTTTATAATGGTTGATGAGAGTTGTTTTAGGTTTTTGGAGTTCTTGTTAAAATTGTTTCAATGATCAATATATGAAATCCTTATACTTGTGGTTCAACATTGTTGGAGCTATGAACTAGTGAGGTCACAAACAGGGACCTCATCTCGGCATGGATGCACAACAATCACCACTCCAGTGAGTGGGAAGCCTAGCAGGGGCACGAGGCCTACGAGCACAACAACCGCCACTCTCGCAAGCACGGTAGCCTAGCAGGGGCACAAGGCCCACGAGCACACTAGCCCAACGAGGGAGTGGGCCGCAGACACTAATGTCTGGTATGATGGTGAGAACTCCAACAACAATATCAATGCTATGGTCAAGTTCAGAGACTTGAACCCTGGTAGTCACAACAACAACACCACCCTTTCGCCAACAACATCAACAACAATGCTATTAGTCAAATCCAAAGACTTGAACCCTGATGGCCACAACAATAACACCACCACTCATCCAATGCACCATAGACTCATGCCCCCTAAAACCCTAATCTTGGCACCCAAGAAAACCATCATTTCAAAATTTGTAAAACTCACAAAATTGTAGAAGGGTGTCTTCATGAAATGTCATCTTTGTTTCAAAATCCATGGTCCTTCGAATTCCACAAAACTTTGTAAGCTCCGACGAATGACCATTACAATTAGCAAAACGAAGCGAATCCACGGGTAACTTCATTTGAGGAAACTTAGCTTTTAAGAAAATTTTCAAAACTCCCATAAATCCCTAAAGTTCCTGAAAGTCCGAAAATAGATGATGAACTAGCAGGTTTTTCTTTAGCAAAATCATAAATTTCAGAGATTTATTAAGTCCCTAAAATCACCAAAGTCTTCAAAGTTCGTACAATGTGTTAAATCTTTGCCTTCGCTAAAATTATCATCGCACGGAATTCTATCTACCTTGAAATATTTCAAAACCACTTTAATTTCAGAGTTTTCTAAGTACTCAAGCTCTTTAAGAAAATGAGATATGAAGATCACCATTCAGAGATTTTGTGATCTCCCAAAATTCCTAAAACCTTTGAATTTTTGAGTAACTTGCTTAAGGATCATTTAAAATTGTCTTCGCTGAATTTTCCCTTTCATGGAAACTAACTCTCTGTGATATAATTCAAGACCTCATGAAATCCGTGAACTGTTTGAAAACCTGGGGTAAGTTTGGACAAGAATTTTGAAGGCAACGATATGATATTTTCAGAGATTTTTGAACCTCTTGAAATCTGGCAAGGTCTCCTCTTCAGAGATTTCAAAGTTCCCCAAAATCTGCGAAGACCTATTCAAAACCCTTGCAACATGAGTGAGAGTTATTTTTCAAAGAAATCTTTGCATGAAATCCCTGAAATTTAGGTTTTAAGACCAAAAGAGAAAGAAAAGGAGTTAAGTTTCAGTAAAATCTGTGATCCCTTCAAAACTTTGAATTGCTGAGTTAGCCTAAATCTTTGAGGTTCATGGTGACTCAAAATCCCTGAAATGCCTTTCAAGGACAAATTTTATGTTTTTAGTGATGGAATTTCTTGCATATAACTCTAAAATGATTTTTTGAGCAAATGTGGAAGAATGTAGTGGTTTTCCTTGTGATTTTTCAATAAATTGAATTTATTTATATCCTTGAGGGAAATTTGTTCATTCTTTCCAAAATTTTCCCTTTTCAAGTGATTTAGGCTATCTTTGCTAACATATGTAGGTTGGGACAAGTGAACAGGTTGGGAAGGGTGAGATATCAAAAAGGCTATAGAAGCTCTTAAGAACAACACAGATAAAGTTTGATTTCAAAGGAGTCCTTCTTGAAACCAAAATTGCTTCACACTAGGCAAATGTTGGAGATACTAATCTAGGTCACATAGACCTTGAGGAGATCAAGAAGAGAATCTATGGGCCCAACCCCAAAAATATGGCCAAGATTATGGTGAAAAATGGAATTGCTTAAGCAATAGGATTCCGTCCAACTATCTAGTGCCTGGAATTGATAATAGAATGTGCCAAGCACTATAGGTATGATCAAAGAAGAGTCATTGGCCTAGATGGGAGAATAATGACTAGTTTCACAAAGGAAGCCTTGGTTGAGGCATTTGAGATCCCCTCACATTCAAAACAAACAATTTTTACCTTGAAAGATACCAAGAAGCTATCCATAGATGGCCCAGAGAAATGCCTAGAAATTATAAATGCTAAGTGGGAAAAGAAAACAAGACAACACCTCACTAAGTTTTCCAAAATAATGTGCAAAAGTGACTTCAAAGATGAATACAGAGATATGGTGACATTGTTGAGTAGAACTATGGGCCTGGAGAAAGTTTCTCAGTTTGAAGATTGGATGTTTTATGTTATTGAAGAGATAGACAATGGAAAGAACATCCATTGGGCTAGGATACTAGGAAAAAACATTGATCAACAACTCAAAAATGTGGAGAAGAGTAGAAATTTCACAGTGACATCATATGTGGTATATACGTTGGCCAAAATTTTTAAATATAGAGGGTTGAATTTCCTTGGAGAAGTGGGTAATGGACCAAGCCAACACAAGGTGTACACGTGCTATCGACAATTGCATCTTTCAAGCACCTCTCACTATAAGAGGGTAAATGATGCTTTATTAATGTATACTGTAAGAGCCTTGTAGGGAGCTCAACACATTAGACTATCACTAGATGCCATGGACCTAGTAAAGATGTATGGGTCATGGTACATATCTAGTTTTAATTTTTTTTCATTTATCAGAATAAAGGGTTGCTCTAGTAGACCATATAGACTCCCTAGATACCCAACTGACAAGATGGTGTTGTTGGAAGTCACTAGACAATTGTTTTCCTTTGATAAGGTTTTGAAAGCAATGCACAAGGCAGGGTTGGGTTGAGAAATCCCAATTGCAATTGATGGCACAAAGGCTTGTCCAACAATCACTAGTGCAACAAATTTAGAGGGTAGAATTGTAATTTTTCCACTTGAAAATTCATATTGTAAGAATAAATTTTGATCCTTATGGTGTAGCCAAGAAGGCATCCAATAGATATTATAGGCGTAAGCCTCACATTGAGGATTATTGGGCCAATTAGAAAGATGAATTTGAATTGCAAAAGAGAAGATATTTAAGATTGTTTGTTGACATGATAAGGATTTATACGTCATTTAATATTGTTGATTAGGTTGATGATGATAGTGACTTAATTCAATACCATGATTATGTTGAGGTAAAGGACAAGCTTATTCCTCCTTTGGATAGGTCAAAGAAAGAAGTGACAAAATTAGATGAAGTGATGACTCTAGTGTTAAAATACACCAAGTTGTGGGCAGACTACAAGCCAACTGATTTTCTAGTGGATGGGGAAAATTTAACATATGATTTAATGGGAGATCTTGAGTCTCAATATTTTAAAGGTGAACAAGAACAAGAAGGTAAGGAAGTAGAAGTCTATGATAATGATGAGGAGGATTATGAAGAGGAATACATTGAGGTGAAAAAGGCTAAGGCGAAAAGGAAAAAGGATAGCCTAGAAAGGAAATTGATAGAAAAGAGGAGGAAAGTAGCAAAGAAATCCATCAAGGAGCCTCTTAAGAGAAGGCTTACAAAGGGGAAAGGAAATAGAGGTGATTCTTCCTTAGCTGATCTAGCTCCTCCTATTCCTCCTTCTTCAATAGAGCAACCACTCCCTTCTACTACTGTTGAAAAATAGGAGGACATTCCTTCTTCCGCTCAAGTTGAAGATTCACAGACCACATCATTAGTTCTAATTTCTCCCACTAATTCATAGGTAGAAGGAGAGACAAGAGAAGGGAAAATTAATACAGAGAGCTCAGGAGAGAAACCCCAAGTAGTGTATCATATAAAATCCTCTCCTATGAATGGAATTCCATTCCCTAAGTTGGAAAAAATTGATAAAATTTCCAAAGAGTTAGAGGATGTTGTTCTTGGTGAAACAATCACAACAACTCTTGAAGAACATGTAATCCAAGAAGAAATACATCAAGAGGTACATGTAATGGAGCAACCAATTGACAATCAACCGATGGATACAATTCCCCCTCTGGTTGAAGTAAATGTTGATCAGCAGAAGGAAGTTCTTGAAGAAGTTCCTGCTAAACATGAAGAATAGAGGCTTGATACATAAAACATGGAGCAACAAAAAAATCAACACAAAGAGCCATTGAAGGAACATGAAAATTAGGTTTCATAGAGTAATCGAGAACAAGAAGAAAATCCCAATGTTGAATAATCTACTACCCTTGATTGGTTGAAAGAGCAGTTACAAGTTAAACAAATTATAGAATTTTCTGCCTCAAGCTTAGATGAATTCTTGTCTAGAATAAATAAGCCCAAGGAAAAGAAAAGGGAAAATATATATTCCAAGATTTCCAGGGATGAGTCTAATAAAAGGTTTGTGCACATTGCCACCTCAATAGTTGAAAGGGCTAAGGGAGACATTCCTCCCAAGGATTATAATATTTCTTCAATAAATTTGGGACCAACGTCCAAAAGAAAGGAAGTCCATGAACTAAGGGAATTAGTAGAGACAATTTTACAAAGGTTGTAGAAGGAAGTGAAGGCAAAAGAATAGGTGAAGGCATAGGTTGATGAGCTTCACAGCTACATCAAGCATTTAGTCAACTTTATATAGATAGATGTAGGCCCTTCAACTCCTCCAAGAGTGTTATCGAAGGAAACAATACATAAATTGGGAAAAATGAAATTTTCTACCCAGGTCACTCATAGGTGGATAGCAGGGGTTTTTGACAAGGGAATCCCAATTTTGGAAGAAGTTTTGTAATTATATAGAAGATTCCAAAACTATTCCTAGAGAATACAATGAATTATTGTTGATTGTAAGGCTTTTGATGATAAAATTGTGTTAAGATTAATAATGTTGATGGATGTGCCTCACCAAGTTTTGGTTAAAGAGAGGGTGATTTTTGAAGACAAAGCACATGAGCTTGAGTTATGGCTCCAATCATTTATGTTCAGAAGGGAAATAATGGATAAAGTCTTGATTGACTGTGAGAGGATTAAAAAGGATTTGAATGAAATTTATGCTAGTTGCATAACATTTTTGGAGGCCATGATAGGAAAGATAATTTCTCAAGAAAATCCACAATTAATATTCTAAAGCAATGGTGGAAAGAAATTTTTTCACATGTAATCGATGCTGTAATTATAGAGGATCATTTGGAGGATGTCATCATGTTTCTAGGTTTTATGCATAGGAACTACGAGTCACAAATTGATTGGTCAAAGGTGATCAAGTGTTTTGAAGTTTAGCTAGCAACATTGACACATGATCAAAATTATTCCTACACCTACCCAAGAAGAATTAAATAGTGTTTTGACTAGGTTCAAGGAATACACAAAAAAGGAGAAAATAAGATAGACTATTTTTGAGGAGGATCAGTTTTGATGTCTATTCTAATGGTGTATTTATTGTAAAAGGATCCCCACACCCAGCTGGATGCATCGATCAATGTGATATATGGGTTTTCAATTTTGAAAATGCATTTAATGTAAATGGGCCAAGCTAGCTAAGCCACCTAGGTCTAAACTGCCCAAGTGATTGAATCTAAGCCATTGATCTAAGATGTACCTCAACCCTAAATTTGTATTTTAAAATTTATAAATGGGAGTTTTTCCTCATTTTGAAGGGTTGATATGGAATTGTTGTAAATACATTTTGAATTTAATACAAGAGAATATATTGAATTTGTGGTGTTATTTCTCATGTTGCTTCTTAATATGTGCATGGTTCCTTCTTCCAATTTTAGTTTTAGTTCATTCATATTAATGGAAAAGTGTTAAAGATATTTGATGAATCTATTGCTCATACCATTTGTGATTTGTTGCTAGTATGCTACTTTATATGGTTAGTCTTAGCCTTTTATTGCATTAAGTTCAATTGTCAATGTTTATGCATGTGTAATGATGGAAATTGACCCCCCTTCTTGGAGATAGGGAAATTTCTCATTTAATCTAGACCTATTTTAGTACCCTTGCATTAATTACCCTTTAATTCATCATTAATAGGCCCGTAAGACTCATTATTTCAGATCTCAAGGCTTATTTCAGCTAAAAACCCGACAAAATCATCTAAAACATCAAAATTTTGGAAAACCCACCCCGAAAATATACAGTGGGACTCATTTTCCACCTTGGGTGATTGAGTAATCCTAGGTGGGACCCATTCACCACCTTGGGCGAATGAGTACCACTAAAAGTGTTTTTCAGATTTGTTTGTAGATCTGGATACCCTTTTCCTTGAAACCTGTTCATGTGTAGAAACCCTGATCTAGGACTGATTTGCCCAGATTGGCAAATGAGTCCCAGTAGGTCAAAAAGTTTGAATTTCCAGCATTTCAGAGCTTCATTTAGTCATCTTTATATTCCTAGGTGTACAGAATTCATCTTATAGTTTGCTATTATGTTTTTTATACATTTCTAGGTCATTTAGTTAGAATTTGCATTGAATTTGGGTTTAGCATTATATTTTGCGTTGCATTCATCTTTCCAATTTCTTACTTGGTGGTGAACCCCTCATGAGTTTATATTCAACCCCTAGGACAACCTTATTGCAAGATATCTTTCTTCTTTCCATTGAGATCTCTAGGGTTATCCTTGAATGAAATTGGAAAGTGGGTGTGCTCTATGTCCTAAACCATATGATAACACCTCTTAACCCATTTTTCATCATTTCAACATGTTATGCCAAAATATGTGTAAATGTTTATAATCTAAAAATTTCAAGATTTTCTTTGAAGATTGCACCATTTCTATAGCATTGTGGGTTTAACCCTAACTAAACAAGAATTGGTTTTTATGAGGATTTGTCTATTTGCAGCATTAGTCATTGTTATGATTGCTCCTAGTTTTTAGATTTAGGATCTCTTTGAAACCCTTGTCTTTTGAATTTTATTTAACTCTAGGTTACTTTTAGGAAGAAAAAGCATCATAAAGTTTCCATATTTGATGATTAAGAGTCATTTTTAGGTTACAAATATGAGAATACAACTAGGGTTTTAACCAGTCTTTAGATTTCACAAAAACCTCATTTTAGAAGCTTCCATTTTTCAATTTAACCATAAAGGCCCCTTGTGAAACCAACAAAACATCATCCATTGAGCCATTTTGAAAAATAACAATCAAAGCCTTGGGGGTTATCTTTTGGAATTTCTATGAGGATAGATTTTCTTTCAAGAGATAGGGTACCTAGTTACTTTTTCTATGTTGTGAATGTGCAAAAACACTCATCAACAAATATGAATAAGAAAAAAAGAATTTTCTTACACACCCAACTAACTAATTCACAAAATAGAGTGAACACAACCACTTGAGGACATCTTGGTAAATTTAGATATTAAATATAATTAAAAATAATTAATCCCTATAAATAAATCACTTTTCCCACATTATTAGTTTCGTATTAGCAAATATAGTAATCCAAATTTATGTAAAAATATATGAACACCCTTTTAACATATGTAGTGTTCCCTACTAGGGTTATATAACTTAGAATTCTCTTTACTTATGAAATATCTATTCTTGTGTAAACCATTGTAGATGTTATGCTTCCAATAACACTAGAGTAAGGAACATTATACATATCTTTAGGATCATGATCTAATTTATGAAATTATTCGAAAGGAATCCAAATAGTTATAGGTAAGGAAATACTCATTGGTTTACAATATTACATTGTAAAACACTACATTATATTGTTAGCACATTTCCTCTAATTTAATAAAAATATATTAATTGGATCCCAATAGATTTCCATTGAAAAAATATTTTTAGTATCCCTAAATATTTCATATCACAAGTACTAGATAGCCAATTTCTTAGATCCATAATCATCCCTTTTCTATTTATAATGATTAACATTTATTAATATAAAAGAAAATAATTAGTAATTAGTGATCAATTAATTTGAAACTAACACAATAATATTCACCCCTAAGAAAACGAAAAACCTATACAATTTGATAGAAGGGTGTGTGCACAAATATGGAAGACCAAAAGTGACCACAACCACTTTTTGGTCCATTAAAGGAAACCACAAAAACAATATAATACACTCGTGCTATAGAAATGTTGTATTATGGATTGATAATGACCAAGCCTAGGATAGTCATTATCAAGAAAAAAAGTTCTCATTATAATGTTCTTGCATTTAGTTTATGTTAAAAATAAAAAAAATAGAGGCTGAGACCATTAGAGCTTAACCCAGTTTCTCTCAATTCCCTAACATCCTAGCACAATGCCACCATGATATACACAAGGTTGAGGAGGTAAGGATTTTTGGTTTTTAGTGGTTTAAATGAAAATTAAATTTGTTTACACTTGTTTTGATTCTTTTTTTTTTTTTTAAAATTGAAAATACTCCAACACCCCCAAACACTAATGCTCCAAAATATGCGGAGGGAATTCCTATTGAAGAGAAATTAAAACCTATTCTCCATCTATTCCTAAATCTCCTTGTGAAACACACACACATTTATTACATAAAATTTAAACCAACAAAAATAAACTCCAAATATTGATTGATATATTAAAAAATAATAATGCAACTAATTCAAATTAGAGAACCCTCATGATATTGTTGAAATCTATTATTTCTTATATAGATTCTATTGGTGAAAAAAAAATATATGGTCCAATCATAGGGAGAATGTATGGTAATTATAATCTAAAAAATTATTGTATAAACAAGTAAAAGAGAAAAAAATTGAAATTTGATTTATGTGCACTATTTATTGATTTGAGAACCAATGCACCCTTGGATGAAAGTTGTAAGAGATTTCATATTCATTGGTATCAAGGAATAAGGGATTTTTTTTGGGATAGATGGTGGATGGTTTTTGACTATTTTCATGGAATGATAACGAGGTTCCACAATATTTCTTGAGTAACCTCTATTGGGAGTTTTTCCTCAATGAGATTCTAAATTATTTTCAAGTGCAATATTTCTAGGATAGAGGCAAATGATTTGTATAGTACATAATGAGGGGTCATGTTGTGCTCATGAACTCATACTAAGACTCATAGGTAGGAAGGAATTCAGCATGTGATGATACCTTTCTCTTTGAAAGAGAGCGTGTGGTGGAGAATTTATGGTCAATTGTTTCTCACACAAAACTTAAAATAGAAAAAATTATTCTCACAAGCTGTTGACGTGAGAATTTTAGGCATTGATACTCCCCTCACCTATGTTGTAACTTTGGATTTGTCTATGACTATAGGTTAGAGGATTCTCAGGGTACACACTACAAAAGAAACTTCATAGTGTCAAAAGTATGGTAGATAGAGAAAGGAAGAGGATACATCTATTTTAGACAATATCATGCTAACAAATGAGTTGATTGATAACACCTTTGACATTGATTGACATGTAGTTTCCAATACACTGTTCAAGCCCAAACTCAATTTGCTTTCATAATTTCACTTGTCAAACAATTCAGTTTTAAAATTCAAATTCAATTAATATTGAATTCATTTAATACATAATTCAATTTCTTAGTTTAAACATTATACCATCTTCAATTCATCTGGTTCCAATTCCAACATCTTTCAATTTCTCTCTTTATACTATACAACTCTTATTTGTTTCTTTCCTCTGCACGTTTACTCCACTTTACTCCTATTGACGCCTTGTATCTTTCTCCACTTCCTATGATGACCTTTTACCTGCTCAATTCTAATCTGCAATTTTATTGCAGCCACTCCAAACTACGAGGCCACCCCTATTTTCTTTAACTAAAAGAGGGGTAAAAATTTATTCAATCCAAAATAGAGCAATACAAAGCAAGGACATTACACACCCCTGTCTATCTCCACTAAGTGGTCCAACTTTTGTGACAAATCTGGGGGTAATTGAACCCTTTCCACAATATTCCAATATTGCAAATGATCAGAAGCCCATTTAACCAAACAATTCGCAACCCCTATTTTCTCTCTTCTTGAAAACTTTCTTTTGACTGACTAGACAATATTTAAAGTCTGAAAAACTCTTACCCCCTACTGCACCCCCTTTCTCTCATGCAACCCTCTATTCTTATATCTGCTGCATAGCTCTGTGTCTTCTTACCAAATTTTCAAGTTAATTTTTTTTATCTCATATGCAACCCCTCTACCTTTTTCCTATCTAGTGCCACCCCTACTTACCACTACTGGCACCTCATTTTTATTCTCTATACTTTTCTACGCAACTTCCCACTTATTGCTCACACCCCCCTCATTGGAAATCTTTTTTTAATCTAAAGATTTTTCATTGTCTTCCCAAAAATGGCGCCCCTTCAATTTCTCCACGCCCCTCTGAGGCATTTCCCCTACATTTTAATTTTAATTTTTTATATTTGCATTTATTTGAATCTCTACAACCTTTTACAAAGCTCAACCCCTTGTATTCTCTTCATATATTTTTTGTTTTTATCAACCTTCATTTTGATTCCATAAGGCTGTGTGATCTTCCATCTCACCCCATCAATATGTCATTTCATCTTTGACTGCGTTCTTTCTGCCCCTTTATTTTCTGCTCATGAGTGACGCTAATTCTCTTTCCATAGCTCTCATAAAATTTTCATAATAATTTGCATGATAAAATTTAATCACATGGAGGAACCAATTGATAAGCATAGTCGACCTCCAGGGTTTAGATATACGATGTTTGTCAATCTATGAAAAAACATTATTCAACTTCTTCCACCATCAATAACTAAAATCAAGTTAATCTGCCTTCTGAGAACAAAAATCAGATTGAAGTAAAACTTAAAATGAAACATTTTTTTGGTTGATGTGGATTATGTCAGTACTTGGATGCTCTTGCATCAAATGATGAGTGCTATATATATTATATTATAAAAGATCATTATCTAACAGATGGTAACCTCATATAAGAATACACTATTGACATATTACATTGTTAACCACATAGCAGTTATGTAATTACACTTCATGCAACTTCATTGACACAGTTACTCAACTATAACTACACATTTTTCTCTTATTATTAATGTATATGTAGTTCATTGAATAAATAAATTTATGTTTTCACCCCCACATTTGGTATCAGAGTTGTACCTGAGAGTATGTAGAAATAATGGCAGTCTCTATCATAACACATGGAGGGGAAAATAAGCCATTTCTTATGAGAATGGAAGGGTAAGAATAAAATGTGGTGTGTAAGTCAACATGTTTCTATCAGGCATTGTTGAGGATCTCTCATGAGATAACACATGAACATCCAAAAAAATATGTGGGGGAAGAAGATGTTGAAAGCCCATGCAAAATTTCCGAAATAGGCATGGTTCGGTGGTCAAGTTGCTTGGTTGTAGTGACAGACACTAGGGTTCAAACCCTTGCTAGGCCAAAGTGCTTGCAGGCCTTATGCCTTCATTGGGCCAATGTGCTCTCGGGTTTGATTTTTTCTTGTGGTTCCTTGTACCTAGTTCATAGCTCCGGTCAAAAGCATTTACCCCTAATAATATGGGTGCATTGCACCTTTTTAATTTGAAAGCCCATGCAATATTTTATTCAAAGCATAGACAATGCATGTGGAAGAGGAGGCATCTAAAGGACAAACAATACTATGCCAAAGATATATCAAATTTTTTGGCGAATCCATAGGTTAGTAGTTTGTGGGTTTGCTAATTAAGGCCAAGACAAACCAACATCCATGCTGTGAAGAAAATGAATAAATGTTTCCAGTGTTGTATGTAGGAGAAAATCATTAATGTTGTGTGTGAGAAGAACCAATGTATAAATTGATTTTGTTCTAGAATCTATCAAATCAAAGTGGAGAGCACTTGAAGCCAAATTTAAGGGAATATTGGTGCAACAATTGTGAAAAGGGAAGTAAACATGAAAGGTGAGGATAAAATACTTTCTGAATGATTCTTCTAATTTACTCTATATATTAAAATTGCATCTCTACGTTGACAAAACCTTTGTTGGTGCTGAGTCTCATATCTATTTCTCTCATTGGCCATTTTACAAGAAATGACTTAAAAAACCCTTAGCTAGTTTTTCAAATGCCTAGGGCATTATTTCTTAAAGAAATAAGTGTTTGAAGTTGTTTCTATTGTTTATTTTTCAATCAAGATCTATAAGAAAAGGGATGCAACTAAGGCATCAAGAAAAGATGCTAAGCAACTGCATAACCCTATTTGTCAAAGGAAAGTGAAAATGTTGATATAAGTTTTTAGTTTAAAGTCTATTTAATAGAGAGTTGATTTTGGGTTGAAAGTAGGGTATTGCCCCATGAGATTGTGACTCTTTGATATAAAGTACCTAAAGTGATCTTGAGAGCCACTCATTACCCCACATTTGTTGACATGTTGGTGCAGGGGAACCTTTGGGTAAATGTTGTCAATCAAGGTTATTGATAAGTAGGCTTTAGGGTATTTTGAGTCTTTTTATGTTCAATAAGGTCATATAGACCAAGTTGTGATGTAATGAGTCATATTAGTGTGGTTAGGGGTCATTTGTGTTAGTATTGCAAAATTGCAAATGATGTAAAAAGATGTCAAGCAAAAAATTGCAAAATTGCAAGATTGTGGAAGCTCAACGGTCATATCATTCAAAGGTCAGTTTTAGGCGGTTGTGGTAGTTGTTTTAGGAGGGAAATGGTTGGTATAAGTTTGGTATCTCATTGTAAACACTAGTGGGAAAGTTTTGATGAATAAACCAAATTGAAATCTCTTTAAACTCTACATTTTTCCAGAAAATTGACTATTCTTGTGATCTGTACGGACCCATACAATGGGTTTGCTGTTTAAATTGCTCTTGGATTATTTGATATATGTGTTAGTATCATATTAAAGTTTGTTTGATCTAATTTTATTGAGTTTGAAATCTTTGGTGATCAATTTTTAGTAGGCGTCCAGAAAATAGAGGTAAAGAGTATGAAGGCCTAAATGGAGTAAAGGCCCATTCCACCATCTGTACTTACTGTAATTCAGTGGAATGGGTCAAATAGAATAGGAATAGGTGTTAGGAGGGTTTTGGTGAACAAGGGAGGTCAATTGGAGCCTTGGGCATGAATCCCTAATTGTGAAATTGGTGGAATTTGAGTGGAATTGTGAGGTTTGAGTGTGGAAAAAGGTGCAAACCTTAGGGGCAATAGGTTTTGGTGATGAATTAAGTTTGTGCAAGCATATTAGAGGATGTTTGATGAATTTTCCAAGTGGATAGATGTCGAGATCATGCATTTTCAATAAACCCTACTAGTGAGGGGTTAAAATAAGGGTTTGGTGAAACAGTGACTTGGAGGGCTCTCCTGGTGGTAAAACTTGAAGTTTTGGTGGTTTTGGTATTTGGTCTAAGATTGTTTGGAGGAATATTATGTTGGAAACAAGTTTAAAGATGAGTCCCTTTGTAAAAGTAGGCTAATTGGAGCCATTTCCAACGTTCAAGGTCAGTTTATGTGATATTGTTTCAAAGTAAGTGCATATGAATTTGTGGTATGTTTAAAAGTGCCCTGATGGTTTCTTGAAGTGGTAGATTTTTTGAGGATTTGAGTAGTTTATTGCAAGTTGTGAAAGGAAAACCTAGTTTGCACACCTATAAGCTAGAATAGCGAAATTTGAGAAGGATCACACTAGATAGGGTTTGGAGCATAGAAGCTTGTGAATTTGTGTTTGGTTAGTTTGAAGACCTCCTTGTTTGTCATCACATGTGGTACGTTAAAATATCTAGAATGTATGCTCCCTTTTAGGGAGATTCAAAACTATAATAACTTCATATTTTAGGTATTATAGAACTCTCAATGAAGATGTATGGCTAGGCATGACTAAGTTGAGAGATTGAAATGCGTACCTTGAACAAAAGTATCAAGACTTAAGCATCACTATTCCTAACTTGGAAACAAGTGTTGAGGATGAAGATCCACAAGATGATTTTTTTGTTGATTATTATTTTTTTAGAAGATACTAAGATTGGATTCATGCTTTGAGCCTTCACTATTGGAGATTGGTGGCCTCAAAGGATGGAAAATTTTTCATCATCTCAAGTTAGCTTCTCGCCTTGAGATGGTGCTTTGCATGAGAAGCATTTTTGCTTCATTTATTGCTTTCCTTTTTTGGTGTAGGTGGATTTCAAGAACATGTATTGTGAAGTTTGATTTTTGGAGATAGGTAAGGGATTTGGTGCTGAACTCAATATGAATTGTTGT